>JABEVN020000218.1:0-47347 GCA_013146195.2 Codonopsis lanceolata | reverse complement strand
ATCTTGGACAAATAATCACTTCGCATATTATCCTCACGAGAGCAATTATACCAATTCTTAATCAAAATCTTTTAAAATCTCCTTCACCATCGTAGCGATGGCGAACGAGGACCTGGATGATGAACCGCATGAGTCGCCTCGACTTGATTTACCACCAAGCGGGAATCCTGATACACAATCACTTCACGACTCCTACATCTGCAGCGAGCTCAAGCCACCGATCAACGCTTCGCTTGATTGTTAGAAAGTTGAAACTTAAAGCGTAATGCTTTCTTGAATTCTACATCTGCTCGGGTGGGACTAGTACGGCCGGCGCCCACTTCCAAACTTTGGCTAAGAGACCATCGACATGTAGCTCCCAGCAATACTGCGGTCGGGGTTTTGGACTTGGAATACTGTAGATGTTGTTACGGGCGATTCTCCTCCTCGCATGAGAATCCTTGAAGCTTGTCTCGACCACAGAAGTGCGCTGGGCATGTGCCTTAATTACTCGTAGAGGTTGATAATCAATATCAAACTCGGTTAATTCGATCGACCAAGTGAGTGAGCGACCCGAAAGTGTGCGGTTTTGTGCAAAATCTTTCATAGAGGCATGTGCATTGTACGGACGATTGAATGTGCGAGAAAAATAAGCTCGAAGTTTCAGAGCGGCAACAACAAGCGAATAAGCTAACTTTCTACATTGAAATATCTTCCCTACATCGGTAAGGGCTTTCGAGACATAGTACACGAGGCTTACGACATTACATTCTTCCTAATCAATACAAGCCTCTTTTGCTTTCGGTAGCCGCTAAATATCTGAACAACTTTTCCCCAAAAGCAGGGCTAACAGCAATGGAGGACTCTCGGGTACTTCACTAGCTCTCGAAGGCCTTTTGACATTCAGTGTCCATTCAAACCCCTTGTTTCCAGAAGAACTTTGAAGAATGGCGGGCACCTTTCTGCTTGAAATGAAGCGACCAAAAGCTATCACCTAGTTAAGTCTCTTGCATCTTTAATGCATCGAGGAAGCTTCATGACTAATGCCTTGATTTTTCGGATTAGCCTCAATGGCCTTTCGTCACCATAAATCCCAAGAACTTGCCGCTTTGCATAACTTCTTCCGGGTTCGGTTATTTTTTCACGAGATTGGCAAAGGTTTCGCTTGAAGTCCGGCTATGCTTTCGTGCCCTTTCGTTTTGACCACCATGTCGTCGATGTAAGCTTCAACATTCCTCCCGATCACCAAGCTAAATATCTTATTCACCATTCTCGATAGGTGGCTCTGCGTTTTTTAGACCGAATGGCGTCATCTTGTAACAGTCTGACCCCACTAACTGCTCGGAGAAGCTGTCGAGCCTTATCCTCATCCATTTTGATTTGGTGATACCGAGAATAGCATCAATAAAGTTTGAGGAGCTCAAATCCTGCTATGGCATCCACCGGCTTATCAATTCGAGCAAGGATAACAATCCTTTAGGCGAGCCTTATTCAGAAGTGAAATCACATACGTTAGCCCTTGCCATTGGATTTCTTGACCATAACCACATTAGCCAACCAAGTTGGATAATGTATCTCCTCGATTATATCGAGCATTAAGTAGCTTCTCGACCTCTTCTCTGATCGCTTGATCTTTCTCCACATAATAAATCTGGTTCATTCTTGAATTGGCAGAAAATTTGGATCTACATTGAGCGATGCAAGGCCAGATTTCACTCACCCCACTTGCATGTCTTAAGGTGCCAAGCAAAAACATCAAACTATCTTGTAGTTGTTTGATCAAATTTTCCGAGCCTCTGGTGACAAGCCTTGCCAATTTTATCTTACTCGCTCGGGGTAGGCAAAATTGATGACCACTTCTTGAGCTCGTCACGGCCGTGAACTGCGCTCATCTCGCATTTGGAGTGTATCACACTCCACCTTCTCTTCTTTTTAGCTCGATCCTCAACCATATCGAGCTGGTCTACCTCCATATCATCAACCTGCTCCACTAAGTCTTCCAACCCGATTGGCGTAGGACTATTAGAACTCTCACTTTTTGTGGACTGTTACGGATCCATGCTTGCTTCATCTGTTGTGCACTTACTTGCTCCCCGAGGCTTCGATGTCGGCAAATAGTAATGTTCGCCATGACACTTTGGCTTGTGGACATACTTGCATTCACCCCATGCTTTCGTCCGCTCCCAGCTTCAATGTCGGCAAAGCTATCATTCGCGCCGGGATCCTCGCGTACCATAGCAATCAGCAGCGACCCCACGATCACATTGAGATGTCTCCTTGGTACTAACAGTTATTTTCTGCTCACCATCTTCCAAGGTCAACACGTTTTCTTTCTCTAATCGTCGCGCACATACTCGAAGCACTTTGCTGCGGGCGGCTCAACACTCCACTCACGATCGATGTAAAACTTGGCCGTTGGTGCGGGATTGATGCCACCATACGGAACTTAGCCATACTAGGTACAGATTATGTTATAGGGAGACTTTAAATCGATCACCATGAAAGTGATCTTACCGGCTCCGATCTGCTCCCTTCACCAATGAACACCTCTAACTCAATCGTACCCTTGACCGGCACCTTATGGTTAGTAAATCCTTCCAATGTCCCAACATATGGCCTTAGTCGATCATCGCTCGGCTCAATCCACGGAAGCGGGAGTAATACATCACATCTCGACATCTCGATTGTCGACCAAAATTATGTGCACGACCCGACCATCCACTAAGGGAGACAATCAGGGCTGCTCGCGCCACATTACTCGCCAACTCATTTGCTGAGTAAATTGTATAGCTTGCTCTCCATCCTGCAAAGCAGGAGGTTAATCCACAACTTTGGATAAAGAATAAATTTGTTTTCCGAGCTGGGTCGGAGTAGGCTCCTCATCCATTATCACATTGATCACCCTACGATCCGGTGGGGCATCTCTCTGGGGCATTCCCCTATTTCCTCCATCTCTCTTGAGGCGGTCCAACCGCCCTTCATTAATTAACTTCACGAATGGCCTTTTCAACGGCCAACATTCCTCGATTGTGTGCGTAATCATCATGGTAGGCACACCTCTTAAATCTTATCCGATCACCGGTAGTAGTCCACGGATTCATGCGAGGTGGGTTAGGAAGTTCATCTCTTATTTCGTACATGATATCCTCGCCTGATGTGTTGAAGCGGGGTAAGATCTACCTCGAAGAATTCTGCTCCATGGCCGATCGTATCTCGATTTGCCCTTGTTATATCCTCCACCGCATGTCTGTCCATGTCCATTCCCCTTGGAATTTCCAGCGGCTTCACTACTCTCTTTCTTCTTTTCCTTTTTTTCCGTCTCCCCGGCACACCATTTACGAGGCTCGCGCATGAGCATTTACACTGCGTTTTTGGCTCTCGCATACTCAATTCGATCGCAATCCACCCTCACCTTCAAGCGGACTGTTTCAAAGCATAGGGCTACCTCACCTTTCGGTTAACCACGGAACTGCTTTCTAACACCTTGGTGAATCGCTCTAGATAACTCGTAGTGGACTCATGTGTTCCTCGCAACAACCGACAAGTCGGCCCTTGTCTTTGCCAATGTGCCGCGGTACCAAAATACGCGAAATTTTGCTCGCAAATCGGCCCGATTATTAATTGACGCCGAGCGGCAAAGCTCCCATCCGGCTAAGGCTTTCCCTTGCGATGCCCAACGAAGCTCTAATCTTTAAGGCCTCATCGAAGTTACTAAGGCCAATTTGCGATTCAAAAGACATCAACCAATCCACGGCCTTCGTTTTGCACTGTGTATGCTCCTTAATGTTCGGGAATATGAGCTCTTATCTTTGGCGAGCATTTTCAATCCAGGGCGCTAACGGGTTGGCTGACGTGCCCAAAAAAATTCCATCCAGAGCCTTTCCTTGTTCCCAAACCTCCATACGGCGTTTCAGCTCTTCAAAATCCTGCATGTTTATGGTTGTAGGCAAACCACCCCGTGGGCCGAGGCGTACCACAGGCGGTAGGAGGGGGGGACCCATAGCTCCAACGGCAGAGTAACCCCGGCTGCGCCACGGACATGAGGCACCCAGCGGTGAGCAATGGTGCTGCGGTGGCGATGCAAATCCTCTTTACTTGAGTGATGCCCTTGGGATCCTCACGGGAGACGGAGTTCTATGTCGACAGGCATAAGATCCCCTTGGTGATGGGGGCGTATGAGCGGAACCACGCGAGCACGGGGACCGTCGTGGTGAGGGTGAGCGAAGCTGCGAACATGAGACCTTGGCGGGGAAGGTGATCGCCGGCGGCAGCTGATTGTCTTTGAATCATCCCCAACTCATGGTCCCAACCGCGAGTGAGCGCTAAGCTGTAACAACTTCGATGGCTAGCCTTACTTCCTTCTGGTTGATCACGTCCCTTTGATCCTTGTGCTCGCGGCTGAGAAGGAATGATCAAAGGATTCATTTGATTACCCCTAGTACGAGAAACACCCGCCGCTTGGCTTGGAGGCAACAGGCGGTAAAGGATCCACCTCATGGGCAACGGGCAGCGAGGCGACACCCATTGCAATCAGCGTAGATTAAGTTGATGCGATTTGTGAATATATAGCCCTTTGGCGCTGAGCCTCCTCCTAAACTCGTGTGCGCGGACTCCACTGGCGCCACAGCACTTCTTGCCAAAGAATCCACTCCACGATCTCGGGTGAGGCGATGGCGGCATCATGCGGTGGAGGAGCATTGTTCCCAACCAAGCGATTAAGGCTAGGAGTCGGTTGCACCTCTTCCCGACGACTTCCACTGCCACCATTAACTCCATTTTCCGCCATCGTCTAAGTGCACAATAGATAATTACCAAATCGCCAAAAACTACCACCGCAAAAACTATCGCTTCCCGGAAACGGAACCAACTGATGCGTCCTAAATCCTCTAGATGCACTGGATCAGTCCAAATGGGATACCTGGCTTTCAACGTATCCGCAAAACCTCAAGCCCAACTCTGCAAATGAGATGAACAAACTGTAAACTAGGCAGGGGCACTCCCTGCAAAAGCCCTCCGGCGTAAGAGTTAGTACAAGACTTAGCAAGTTGCGTATTCAATTTAGCAGAGTTTCAGCTAGAGAGTAAAAATCTCATACCTCTCCCCTTCATTTTCCAGGGCTTTTTATAGTTGCCGGAAAGCGTAACTGCTCATAACTGTCCACTAATGATCGTGGCATAAATGACGGGCACATTAACTGCCCTATTAACTCCCCCATTAATCACAACGGTCTAAATGGAGATTTTCCCGGACATAACCGTCCTCAACTGGTAATAGCTTTTGAATTAGCGAGCATAGCAACTCATGCTCGCAACTTAGTTCTGCTTTCATTGGTTAAGCCCCGGCTCGATCACATCTCTTGCTCGCCAAAGACCAAGGTTTTGCAGAGATACGTAAGAAGCTGTTCCATCCCTTCCTCGTAACTTAGACATTTGAATGCTCGCAAACTGGTAATGGGAGTCACGTGCCAAAAACGTGACTCACAACCTGGGCCTATTGGGCCGGGCAGCTCATTAGATTTTGTATCTGTGTTTATGTTATGGTGTCAATATGTGACGGTGTTAGTATTCAAATAAATCAATATAATAAATAATTTAAAATTAACATCGATCTTTCGGTAACCAATTAAAACAATATGATCATTCACAGCGGAATAAAAATCTAAAAGATACTTTTGTATTATTATTTTTATGGAAACATGGGCGGTACCTTGCTATATTTTATTAATAGAAATAAAATTACAAACGTGAGGGGGATAACCAGTCTTGTCCTTATATGAGGGATGACGGAGAAGCATGGTCTCAAAAAGGAAATACTAACAACAAATAGAAACTAAGAAATTTGAATCAGAGGTAAACCTTGGGCATCCATAATTATATCATCTCGCGAATCGGCGAGGAAATCGACAAAAGAAGAAAAAGTGGCATTCATACCCGTGTCGATAGCAAGATTAAAAAAACTAATAATCAAATATTTTTAAAGAAAAAAAGAAATTTGACACGTAAAAACAATATTATATTGTTTTTTCTCACTAACAACAACTTAATCTTTTTTTAGAGGCTCTTGTGAATGGCTACTGGCATATGAATATCTCTCCAAAACACCATAAATTTAGAAACTTAGGCTAAAATTGAACAAACACACCTAATTCAAACACAAGTATGACAACAACAAACCAATATGTCAAACAAATCAAATCTACAGAAAGGAGAAACATATCCATGTCACAAAGAAACAAACAGGAGTAAAAATTAACTATTAATTAATATTCACAACAATGAGAAGATTACCTCGGTGGTTATTTAAAAATTTATTATTGTGAAAAGACTCTAAAAAGAAGAAGTTCCTTAAGCACGAAAACGTTTAGAAGAAACGAATATGAGTAAGAATTGTGAATTGATGAAAAAGCTCATACGTGTAGAAATTTCTTTTTGTAGCAAAGAGATTTAATTTGAATCTAGATTTAATTTCTCAATTTTTGTAGCAGTAAGTATCGTTAACCAAGTAAATCATTTTTTTGTTCTTTTTATTTGTAGCAATTTTGGATCTGTTCTGTTTGTTTGAATTTTATTTTTATTTTTTGTTCAAGGCTTGGTCGATAGAGATATAAAGCAGATAGAGAGAAAACATTCATGCGCAATATGTATGAGCTTCAAAACATTTCACCAGTAAATCGAGAAAGTCCATATAACAGACACACACACACACACACACACCAACTTCCCTACTCTCTAATTTATTTTAACCCCTCAGCCGCATACACTCACACATACCGCACACCCTCCCTTTCTTCAGTCCATCCATAGCCAATCCAGCTTTAATTTATCCCCACACACTAATACTGCTATGAGTCATGAGACATGCGGTACATGTAAATCAAGAAACCAACTAATGATTCTTTTTAAGCAAATTAAGATCAAAAATAAAAATGAATATCCGACAGCTAACTAAAATTTGTTACAAGTTAATACCAAAATAAATGAATTAAAATATCACAATTGAATTAAAGAAATCACAGCAACGAAACGACAATGAAATGAAATCACAACAATGAGAAGATTACCTCGGTGGTTATTTAAAAGTTTACTATTGTGAAAAGACTCTAAAAAGAAGAAGTTCATTAAGCATGAAAGTAGTAACTAAGGCAGTAACTATAAGGTTCAAACCACACTCAAATAATGAAAAACTAAACACATCATATTGTATCTATTTAAAAAAAAAAAACTAACTTTTACATGATTCAATTGAAAATCATTGATTACCGAAGAAAACCTAATATCATACATGATTAAGCTCATGTTTGTGACAGTGAAAGGGATGGAAAAAGGTTGGGTCGCGTCCAAAAAACAACGAGATGAATTGCTTTAGTCTCCGTTCTTTACCACGCCCAAAAATGAAAATTTTGATAATGAAATTGGAAAACTTAAAACAATAAATAGAAGAAAAGTGAGAAATAGAAGAAAAGGGAGAGAACGTAATAGAAAAAGCGGGACGAAATAGAGAGATTCATAAAAACGGTGGAAGGAGTGGCAAAGGAGACTGAGAAATTTAATATTTTCTAAAAGTATTATATAATTTTCTTATTATTCTTTCTCTTTCTTGAAAAAACTTGGAAAGATGGTTGCACTGAGTCCTACTTCTTTATCCTCTTAAAGAAGTGTGAGTAATATGGAAGGCTTATAGTAGTGTAATTTAGGCTTTTGTTGTATTATATGCTGAAAGTATGGTTTCTGGATTCTTGTCAAGGCAAAGTGGCTTAGCTCAATGAGAGAGAAAACATTTTAATTTTCTGCTTTCAGTGCTTGTTGAGAAGTATACTGTCTTAAATGTAAACGGAGAATGGGAAAGTCTTTTGGTAAATTTGGAGGTGATTAGCTGTGTAAACCTGATACATTATAGTGTGTCTTTTCTTAATGGAATACTATCTCTTCATTTAAAATAGGTGAACCACTAAAACGATCGTAAAGAGTTCTTTTCTAGAACTGAAGTCCTCATTTAATAGTCCAGTCTCAACTCATTTAAATTGTTTGTTGCGGTGTGGGCTTACTCCTGTTTTCTTTTGGCTGTTGATTAACTATGGTTGTTAGTCTCAAATGGCACAATAATAAGCTAGAAGAGGGGGGTTGAATAGCCTATTAAAAATTTTAAAAAATTAACACAATGTTCGGAATGTATCTTTGTCAACTATAGAGACATTCTGTAAAGAATGTGGAAAAGAACACTTGGAAACAGTTCACCAAGTCTGCTGGTAAGAACTATCGGTAGACTTGTTGTGTCTTTAAGTTTGAAGTCTAGGAGATAAGTAGCAAAGATAAGATAAGCTTGATAAAATAGATGCAGAACAGTAAGTAAATAAGTAGTAAGAACACATGAATTTTGAGATGTTTTGTACTATAAAGAGTACTACGTCCACCACCAAAGCAGTCAACTTTGGATTTAAAAGTGCATTATATTTTCCACTAGATCTATTACACAAACAGTACTAATGGATCGTGTATAAAATATTTGACTTGTGTTTGGGGTAGGTAGTGAATATCTGGAAAGCAGAATATGCACTGTGCTAAAGAACAATTAATGTAAACAACAATGAAGAAGAAAATAAATGACAATGATTGAGTAGTCTTCTTGTTGTTGTTGAAGACTTCGTTGATCTTTTAGATATCTTGAATGCACTGAGAGTAATAACTTGTAAGTTGTTGGGTTATTTCAGATCATTGAATTTTTCAGTCTTTAATGGCGGTATATATAAGAGAGCATCCTAGAGACCGTTGGGGAAGATGAAGAGTAACAGCTCGATTAGGATGGAGGCAATAAATGCGAAGAGCTATTAGATTGAATTTTTTTTATCGAGGACTGGTCAAGAAGGGAGACATGGAACAGGTACTGTGAAGGAGCAGGTGGAAGATGATAGAAGTTACAGACCTGCAAGAGTTGGTACAGTTTGTATTTTCCTCAAAGAGTGTTGTGTCAGACTGTGTATATGCTCTGTCCCTTATTCAGTAATCATCAAAGGGGAAAGTCCACATCGTATCCAGGAAAACTGAGATGACATTTCTTTAAATCTAGAAGTCAACTATGGAAGATATAATTCAAACAGATATTCTAAAATATTTGAATTAATATTCTTTTTAATGTCTTGAAATGACATCTTGATTTCCCTTTATCTTCGAGGCGCGCATCCATACAATCGCGTGTACACATAGGCGGAACAAGGTCATTGGTGAAGACATTGTCGAAGTCTGCTGGTGAAGACTACCGAAGGCTATGAAGTCTAACTAACTGTGGCAAAGTTCTATACACAGTTGTTATGCTAATTGATACACAATTCATTTAGTCACTAAGTATAGAACAAAATGTAATGTATGAGTAAATGCAAATCTAAAATACAAATGAGAATCACAATGGCTATTTTATGTTATGAACAGATTAGTGATGGATTACTCAGATCCACCCGACTGAGAAATGACAACTGAACCTATGCAGGTGTTTTAGTGCAGAGCTCTGGCTAATACATGACATAAATATAAGTCATATGTTTTCTAGTATACAAGTCTTATGTATAAATTTTGATATCTAGGATTGCAGGATCATGTTTATGGAACGCAATCATCTAACAACAATTAAATTTATGATTGTATGTGCGCGTGAGAGAGATAGAGAGAGAGTATACGCAAATTACAATACCCTCCTCCGGCATGGAAATAGTGGCTGCTGGTGGCTATTATACTTGAGTTAATTTGGTTGTGGGTTGGTTAAATGTTGCTCTTGGAGGCGAACCATTCGTGTACTATGATTGAACAGTCTCATACACTACAGCCTCTGATACAGGTATAAATACAGAGGGTGCTAATTGTAACAAAAAAGAAGTTGAGCAAGAGGTTGTAGGTGGTCGTGGTCCTACAAGTTAGTGGAGCATGTAGTTGCTATCTCTCATATATTTTGGAGTCTAGCTTTCATATAAATAGAGCTATTGTATCTCTTTCATGCGTGTATTAAAATGATGAATCAGTAAATACAATTTCTCTTCCTCAACAAATTGTGAATTCCTTTTTCAAGCTTTCTTCTGCTTTTTCTTATTCATTCGGATAATCACGATATTCTTCACTGAATGTTTCATGGTATCAGAGCCATGGCGATCGAAACCGAATCGAATACGGAAACCAGTTAAACAAATCCAACGAGGAATGAAGCTACAGTTGAAGTTGATGAGTATGATTCTGCCGAGGTAAATCTTGCTTTATCTTCTTCTCATCCGTTGTATCTTCACCCTAATGATCATCCAGGAATGATATTAGTGACTCAAGTCCTCACAAACACCAATTACAATCAATGGAAGAGAGTTGTGATTATAGCTCTCTCATCCAAATTGAAATTAGGAATCGTAACTGGAATGAACAAAAAGCCAAATACACAGTCCAAATACCTAGCACATTGGCAGAGATGCAATGACATGGTCACTTCGTGGTTGCTAAATGATGTGTCTCTTGAGATCTCATCAATTTTAGTTTATCTAAAATCTGCTCAACAAATCTGGAATGATTTGGAATTTCGATTCACTCAAGGAAATGCTCCACAAGTGTTCACCATTAAAAAGGAATTAATGAGTTTGCAACAAGGAAATATGGACATTTTTACCTATTTCACTAAATTTTGAACACTATGGGATGAATTAGATGAAATAAGTGGTA
The DNA here is from genome assembly GCA_013146195.2 of Codonopsis lanceolata. NCBI lineage: Eukaryota > Viridiplantae > Streptophyta > Magnoliopsida > Asterales > Campanulaceae > Codonopsis > Codonopsis lanceolata. Next base: position 36,683 of record JABEVN020000218.1, on the reverse strand, counting down.
TACCTAAGTGTACATGTATGTGTTCGTGTGGAACAACTCAAAAACTGGAAGAATATGAGCGTTCGTAAGGTGACTCATTTCGATAGGCTTGAATGACACTTATGGATGAATTAGAAGTTCGCCCTGACTAAACACCCCCCGCCAAACATAAGAAATACCTTGGCCTTGTTGATGCAAGATGAGAAACTTAAAGAATGTGCTACTCCTCATGTCTATAAGTCCATGACAGAATCATCATCTGCCTTGTATGCTAAGTCTAGTGCTCACCAATTCAACACTAGAAATAATACAAAGAAGGTAAATTCCAAAGCAAATATGTCATGTGTTCACTGTGGAGAGACTAGACATAGCAGAGATTACTGCTTCTTCATTCATGGCTTTCCTCAATGGCACAAGTTGTTTGGAGTAAAACCGGATCCAGCTAAGATGCCTAAGAATCAGGCAATATCTCATCTGCTCAAGTGAATTCGCTACCTTCATGACTTTAACAGACAAGCTTCGATTCTTCATCTTCTGCCGCTCAAACCATAAGGTAACTTCCTTCCAATACAAGTATGATAAGCTCTCACCATAATAGCTTTGCATGTGATTTCTACCGATTGATTATTGACTCGTGCATCTCGATCATATCACTTCTGTTTTTAGTTTACTCACTGATGTTATTCCTTTTGATTCCTTCATAACTCTTCCTAATGGTCATACATCCAAAATCACTCACAAAGGCACCATTCATCTCACAAATTGTATTACACTATACAATGTTTTGTATGTTCCTCACTTCACATTTAATCTCCTTCTCGCTTCACAAGCTCAGTGCATTAGCAGACAATAATATTTGCTTTCAATTCTTCTCCACTTACCGCCTCCTGGGTGCAGATTTGACTCAAGTAAGACTGCGGCGTGGCGGGACTGCATAAGCTTGTGTTGTCTCGATGCTTCTACTTCATCACCGCACTGCATTTCATCTCATACTTCTTTCAAACGCTTCATTCGATCTTTGGCATTGTAGATTAGGCCACGTACTCAAAGTAGTTTCAAACATTTTCCTATTGTCTGTAATAAACTCTCTCAACTTCCTTGTGATGCATGTCACTTAGCCAAGCAAAGTAGACTACCATTTCTTCTGAGTACAACTCATACTGCTCCTTTTGCATTGATTCACTGCGGGACATGTGGGACCTTATACCCCTCATACATACAATGGTTTTCATTCCTTCCTCACTATCATGGATGATTATTCTAGGACTACTTGGACATATTTGTTAAACTCTAAATCTCGTGTTTATCATTATCTCACTCTTTTCCTTAAAATGGTTGAAAATCGGCCTCAACACAACTTAAAGCCATCGATCCGATAATGGCTCGAATTCTTTAATAATACTATCTCATCTCTTTTGTTATCTCTTCGCATAGAACAACAGAGTTTTGTGTAGAAACTTTCAAATAATGGTCGAGTAGAAAGGAAACATAGACATCCTTACGTTGCTAGTGGCCCTCCGATTCCATAGCTCTTTACCTCTCAAGTTCTAGGAGAATGTGTGCTCACAGCCACATATCTCATTAACAGAACTCCCACATCTCTGTTAAATCATAAAACTCCCTATGAAATTCTTATGCATTCTCCTCCTGCTTACAATCATCTTAGAGTGTTTGGTTCAACGTGCTATGTCTCTACTCTTAAGTCCAGAGGGATAAGTTTTCTCTAGGGCAATCAAGTGTGTGTTTAGGATATCCTCAAGGAAAGAAGGCTACAAGGTCTATGATTTACTTTCTCATAGGGTGTTCTATTCGGAGATGTGGTGTTCCATGAAACCATCTTTCCACTTTCATTCACTTCACTTTCCTTAGCTTCTCATTATGGTCTTCCTACCTCTCTTCCCCAGTCTTCTACTAAGGAAGCCTCTCATCCTTTTGATCATTCCCCTGTCCCATCTTCTTCATTTTCCCCTTCTACGTCTGATAATCCTCTTCCTGCAGAATCTTCGGATGATTCTCTTCTACAGTCTTGATGATTCTCTCTCTGGTCTCTCCTTCTTCCCGGACACGAACAGGCACATTCGACGGCGACATATTCGAGCAAATGCAGGGGATTATACAGGCCTCCCTCCCACATTTACAACCTCCACTTGTACTGCGGGTAAGGCCTCTCCTGTTTTTGCTAATGTTGTCTCTTATTCAGCTATTTCCTCCTTATATTACTCTTTTATTTGCAAAACCTCATCTCTCACTGAACCTCATACTTATAAACAAGCTTTGAAAGATCCAAATTGGTGTGATGCCACGGTGGAGCTATTCGCTCTTGAGAATAATCGTGCATTTAGAACTGCGGAACCGCCTAGTGATAAGAAAAGCCTGCTGGGTGTAAGTGGATTTACTGGATTAAAGTACAATGTTGATGGCTCTCTCGAGTAAATATAAGGCCGGTGTTGGTGGCCAAAGGTTTCACCTCCAGATTGAGGGTGAGAGATTTCTTTGAGATCTTTGCCCCGGTGGCCAAGATGACTACCATGAGGGTCTTCTTAGCTTTGGCAGCTATTAAGGGTTGGACTGTCTCTCAAATGGATGTTGCTAATGTGTTTCTTCATGGGGATCTTAAGGAAGATGTGTATATGGCCTTGCCTCAGAGGTATGAGCTTCCCCCTAAGTATGCTTCTCACCAAGGTTCCCAACCTATTGTCTGCAAATTACTCAAGTCCTTATACGGTTTAAAGAAGGCCCCAGCAATGGTAAGAAGTTTGTTGTCGCTAGCTTCAGCCTATGGCTTTGTGGAATCCAAGCATGATCATATTCTCTTCACTCTGAATAGATCCGCACATTCACTGCAGTTTATGTATGTCGATGATATCTTAATACAGGTTCTCATGACGATCTAATAATACCGTCAAAACTCACCTGCATGATCAGTTCAATATCAAGGATTTGGGACCACTCAAATTTTTTCTTGGGGTTGAGATTGCTCGATCTGCCACTGGCATTTGCATTCACCAACGCAAGTATACACTGGACATTGTTTTAGACACAGGTCTCCTGGCGGCTAAACCTTCCAAAATTCCTATCCAATAACATCATGCTCTGGCCTCAGATTCTGGTTCGCTTCTTCCTAATCCTATGTCGTATCGCCGTCTCATTGGCAGGCTAGTTTATCTTACGATCACTAGGTCAAACATCTCATATGCCGTTCATATTTTAAGTCAATTTCTTGCCAACCCCAGAGAACCCCATTGGGTTGCAGCCCTTTAGCTTGTACGGTATCTCAAAGGTAGTATGGGATAGGGCTTGCTATATCATGCTGCTAGTCCTTTGTCTCTCACAATTTTTGTGATGCCGATTGGGCATCATGTCCAACTACTAAACGGTCTGTCTCTGGTTATTGTGTGCTTCTTGGAAACTCTCTTGTTTCTTGGAAGGTCAAGAAGCAGACCATTGTCTCCAAATCTTCCTGTGAAGCAGAGTATCGAAGTATGGCCAATGCTTTGTGTAAGGCTGTGTGGCTGGTCAATTTGCTCAAAGACTTTGGGGTTGATAATATTACTCATGTCCAGTTTTTTTGTGACAACAAAGCAGCTCTTCACTTGGCTGCTAACCCCGTGTTTCATGAACGCACCACACATTGAGATCGACTGTCATTTGGTCAGAAACATGATTAAATATGGGCTGCTTCGTCCTTCATATGTTTCCTCCTCTCATCAGCTTATCGACTTTCTGACAAAGGCTCTTCCTTCTCATCAACTTTCCTTCCTTCTCTCCAAGCTTAATGTGTTCAATCTTTTTCCCCAATTAAGCTTGAGGGGGGCTGATACAGGTATAAATACAGAGGGTGCTAATTGTAACAAAACAGAAGTTGAGCAAGAGGCTGTAGGTGGTCGTGGTCCTACAAGTTAGTGGAGCGTGTAGTTGCTATCTCTCATATATTTTGGAGTCTAGCTTTCATATAAATAGAGCTACTGTATCTCTTTCAAGCGTGTATTAAAATGATGAATCAGTAAATACAATTTCTCTTCCTCAACAAATTGTGAATTCCTTTTTCAAGCTTTCTTCTGCTTTTTCTTATTCATTCGGTTAATCACGAGATTCTTCCCTGAATCTTTCAGCCTCCCCACTCGGTGTTGTGTTAAACAACAGGTTCTTTATCTTTATCTTTCCTTTGTTAACTTAGATCTCTTCTTGGATTTTATGTTATACATGTTCCTCCATTCTATCATCGAGCTAAGTTTCGCAACCGATTGGGTTTGTATGTGACCAAGCGAACTGGGTTTGTTCTTGAATGGCGAAAAAAAGATTCAAAGTAGCCAACCCCAAGTAATTGGGACTAAAGCCGGGTTGAGTTGAGTTTACACATGTTTTATGAATCAATTTTGTTTCTGGTGTAGCACCTACCTACCCAGAAGGATCTCTGTATAGCTGGTTCTGTTGAATAATTCTGCAAAGTTGGTTTCAGTTGTTGGGAAATTTCTGAATTTATATTTTGTACATGGTGTAATTAGAGAGCTTCGCAAAGTTAATTCGAGGATTGCTTAGTTTGATACCCACGTTGTACCCCTAATGACATGTGGTTTGGGGATAATGTTTTGAATTATGTACCTACTACGGTCTACTCTGATTGCTACACACAAATGTATTGCCAAGCACCTAAGTTGGCTTGCATTGCAAACAGGAAAATAGTAATACATGTAATTCAGGGCACACTTTAATTGTAGAAATGCAAGTGATTGGCTGGAATTGATTGCCTTTTGAATATTAGGCAAAACCTCACCATTGGCAATAGTAACTAATAATCAGGGAAAACACTAATAATAATTAGGGAAAAGAGAAACAAACTTACAGGCAAAGAAGGCGGCGTAAAGTTGTCGACGGCGATCGACAGCAGCGAGGAGGGCTGGAGAAGAAAACTGAGGGAATTAGGGCAAATGACGAAAATTGGGAATTTTAATCCACACAGACAAAGAGAAACAAACTTACATACCTTTGCTCGACGGCGATAGGGAGGGCTGGAACAGGCAGAGAAGGCAGCGAAAAACCTCAACAGGGGCGGGGAGGCTGGAGCAGAAAACTGAGACAATTAAAAGCATAAAGGTTGAGGGGCTGGAGGAGGGCACAAAAGAAAAGCGAAGGGTTTTGAAGGGGAAAATCCATCGAAAATGGAAGAATGCGCAGAGTGAGGAAGAAAAGGTGGAAGACGGTAGAGCTAACGCGGTGGGAGGAAGAGAAGCGGAACTGAGCGAAAAGTTAGAAGGAAGTGGCAACGGCTCTTCGTAGATACGAGTGCTGGAGGAAATACGAGCCATTGGATCACCATAAAACAGTAAATCATGACCCCTTTTTATCTCAATAAAAAAGTGAATTCTGACCTTTTTTTTATCTCAAGTCAATTATGAGCGTGTTTCCCAAGCTCTTTTATAATATAGATGGTCATATTTCCCCACAATCAAATTTCGTCCCTACCCTAACCTCTCTTTTGAAATTAGTCCCAAACAAGGTTCGAAAACCTATTTTGGCATCTAGGTTGTCATATATTCACATCAATTACGAGGCTGGAATGGTGAAATAAGTGAAGGGAGGGTCCAGAAATGGAGTTCATAAGGGGTGACAACGATCGTCTATGGGTTATAACTTCTCGCTTGTTCGTCCAATCGGTATGAATAACAAGGAATCACTGTCACGTACTGTACTTGTTATGGTGATATTGTCCGACTGATGCATCTCAAATCTCGCTAGAAACCGACTTATTTTTAGTTGCCATTGATCATAGATTCATAACTATTTTGCGGCTTGAAAGTTAAACCAGGCACTCTGTCATTCCACGGGTGAAACGGGTCTGGTTTTATCACCAACATTGTCCGTAGTCATGCGATATAAAGGAGACTTGCTGCCACAGCTTTATCATCTCTATGCACTGAAGACATGTAAAATTTGGATGGAAAGGAAGCTGAATTCAAATGATACTTATCAATAATAAAAAATGATTTCAAAGACTTAAAATCATTACACAAGAATATGCATATATCTTTCTTAGGCTCATTAAACCAACATTTCAAATATTCAACTCTAAGCCAGAAAGGCATAAAAGTAGTCATGAAAACTAAATTAAGATTGAAGAACAATCCCTCAGTCATCAACATAAATGGTTTCTTGCTGAAAGAGCCCACCAAAAATTTTCCTTGCTTCTGCCTTTTGTTCTGTTTGTTTCTCCTTCACCTTTGGCACCTGTTTTGCCGCAGGTTTCTTGGTTACTGCTTTCTTGGCAGGTAGATTCCGAGCCTTAGCCTGACCCCTTACAGTGGCAACCTGCACTCTGGATTTCTCAGTAGCCTTCTCAACTGCTGATGCGAACTGTGTAGAAAGTTTTCCCCAAGAAATTCCTGAACTTGTTTCTTTTTCAATTGGTTTTTCGTCCTCAATAGGCTTCTCAACTTCTGGCGCGATAAACTGTGAGCCAAGTTTCTGCCAGGAAATTCCTGAACTTATGCCTTTTGCTTTGTCAAAGAGGCTTGCGACCGAGGTTTCTGCATCTGCTGCCTTCTCTTTGGCCTCCTCAGCAAGACTTGCAGCCTGAGCCTTGGCTGCTTCACGAGCTTTCTCACTAGCTAGTATAGCTTCCTCCTCGGCTTTGGCCTTTGCAATAGCTTCTGCATAAGCCTTTCTTCTTCCATCCTCGGGAATGACTCTAAAAGCAATTGTCATGAGCATGGTTTTAGACAATGACTTGTTCCAGCACCTATTATAGATTTTGAAACAGTACATACAACTGAAATATAGAGCTCGATTACCTGAAAAGTTCACTAATGGGCCTTGAAGCCGCTTCTGGATTAGTAAAACTTCCACAACCTGAAAAAGAAACCACCAGGTCCACCACGTATGTTGAATTAAGTTGAGAAATGAGAGAGGGCTACTTGTGAGCCACTCAATGCATGTGTATTGTGTTCAAATGTCTATTGGTCGTGTATTATTGGCCGATTAGGAAACTCATTTGGTCATTCCTGAATTTCGAAGCATACCTTATTCTCTGCCACAGCCGGGTTGGAGAAAACCTCTGCCACTAAGGATGCAATCTTCGAGTTTGCTACCTATATTTTCAGAAGTAGAAGATATACAGGGTAAGAAAATTGCAATAATTTTCTAAAGGACAAGGTGTATGAGAAAATTTCACCATATTAGTAAGATATACCAGGGCACAACGTTGTGGGTATGGTTTTGACCACTTTATGCTTTTCTTTTCTTGGAAATTCTCCATATTAGTAAGATGTATGAGAAAATTTCGTTTGCTTCAAAAACAGAAAAAAAAAAAAAAAAGTATGAAATTTTCTACAATGGAAAGAAATAACCGCATACATTACATTACTTTGTAGTCGTTTGCACCAACACTTCCTTCAGCTGACACGACAATGTTGTACGAACTTTCTGGGGAGAAATCATCTGTTAGCTTGGTCTTTATGAGGGTGTATCTAACGTCCGTCTCAACTAGACCACTGAGAAACTCCCTCATTGTCAACGGCTGTGATTTTGAGAACAAGTTGTTGAAGAAGGACGAGATACCGTCGATTACATTGTTGGTTGTAACAGCCGGTGATCCATCATAGATTATAGCGACGTGACTAACACCTGCCAATTGGGCAGCTTGAATGACTTGTAAGGCGTCAAATATGGTGACTTCATTAGTTGGACCATTTTCTGTTGGACCAATTGTCACTATGGCTTTGCTAGCATTCCCTATCGCCTTTGCAATGGATTCTGCATCTTGGAACGTCGATTCGACAGCATTGAGCCGTTTTGATTCTTCAGTAGAGATGATCTGCAGTGATCGTGGAGTAACTTGTGTATTAGTTACAGCTACAACAAACAATGTATATGCCTAAGCAATTTCAAACTCCCTGTATGGTGCTGTACCAAGTGCAAGAATTGTTGTACAACAAATCTTTTTTGGCAATTCACTTGCGATTCGGCCAATTCAGTAAATGTGAATCTAAATAGCTAATACTTGCATTGCAAAACAACCTATGGGCTAAGCTTGTAATTTGCAGCTCCTGTACGGTGTTGTACCAAGTGCAAGAATTATTGTACAACAAATCTTTTTTGGCAATTCATATGCAATTCGGCCAATTCATGCCAAAGTGAGTTTAATACTTACATTACAAAAACAAGCTATGGGCTAACCTTGTAATTGGCAGCTAAACGAGCTAGCTCTTGGGCAGCACCAAGGTCGGGCACACCGGCCCTAACACTGAACCCTTGGCGAAGTAACGATTGAGCAATGCGCACCCCAGCCTGCCCGGTAGCGCCGGCAACAAACACTGTACTGGCATCCTTGCGCCTATTGGACAAACCCGAAGTTGGGTTACTTACAACTGGGATCAAAGATTTTACGTCGGTAACCTTACTGAAATCGAACTTGATTTTGAAGGGATTGGAGTTGTCCGGTTCGCTCTCTTCGATAGAAGACTCATCGGATTTTTTACCGAGACGAAAAGATGGGAAGGACCCGCCGGCCTTCTTAGCAAACACAGTGAGTCTTGGGTTCTTGTGGGTTAGCCTTGAACGGGGTGGAGTGGTTAAGAGAAATGAGTTAGAGGTAAGAGTTGGAGCCATGGATGGATAAAAATGTCAACAAGGTTTCTGTGTTTTGTGTTGAGTTGTTTTATGATTTTATCCATCCATGGGGGAGAAGTCAGAAGTGCGGTGGTGCTGCTTGGCATATTTGAAAATTGGGTGGGTGCAAAGAGTTACTTCATCTTGTTTGAATATTATCTGGATGGTGAGGTGTAAAAAGGTTGTTCAATCAGAGTGTGCCACGAAGTCTAATTTTATCTGCAAATCCAGATTTTTTTTTATTGTGAATCCATAATTTTGAGTAGTTGGAAAACGACATTTGGCCCCCCTCAAATTTCATGGGTGGCTTGCAATTTTATGGATGAGTGGCTCTCTTTCTCAACCCAAGTCTAATAAGTAATAACTCCCCAAACCACTTCCTTACTCTGACAAGAAAAAAATTTGGCTTCAGTTTTGGCCACCGCTGTTTCACGAATAATTGTTTTAGAATGCTTTTTCTGTTTAGTAATGTCACACCGTCACCGTCAATATAAAAAATTTTAAGTTCAATTTTAAAAAAAAAAATTACATTTTTAATTGTCCATTCAAAATAAAATGATATTTTCATACATTAATTTTTAAATTTTAACTTTTTAAAAGAAGCATCTAAAAACGGAATAGTTTATTTTTTTAACACCCTTTTCTTTGAGACAAACAAAGCGTTAAACTTCATTCTCACTCCAATGCTCTTTTACCTTCGTTTTTCTTGCATTTTGAGCAGATACAAATTGTTGACCACAAGAAGTTATTCAATGAAAGCACGCTAGGATAATGTAGTACTTTCCCTCTTCCACCAAAAATTTACTAATTAAAGGTTATAAAAATTATACTTGCGTATAGTCAAAATATTTATATGAAACGTAAGCTCTTTATATTCTTAATATTCCACTCAAATAATCTACTTTTGAAATATCTAATAATTAATTAGCATGTTAATATCATTGAAGGTGGTTATAATTAATACAATACTTGAGCACAAGTGAATAATTAATATAAAAATTTATAAAAATTATTTTAAATAAAATATCTCAAAATAAAATAATAAATTTGTTGACCAGTAGAGGGGGTGTTACTAACAATCACTCAAGGCGGTGGTGGGTGCATAGCGCCCATGGCGTAAATCTAATGAGGCTATTTTGCTTTGATTGATCCATATTACACGTATCTAAAGAAACGCAAGACATCATATCATATTGACAAAATAATTTTGGTCGACAATCGCACTAACATTTTTTTCGTTTCAATCCATGTGTCAAGATTGTGATCAATTTAAAGAAAGAAATCACACTAAATCATGTGATATCCAACTAATCATATACTTACCAACGTGTCCCAAGCTGGGGAAGACCATAATTCCCCCAACCCTATTTTTTTATTATTTTAATGTCTTCAAATGCTACAATTATCGATATGATATCTTTGGTATGGCTAGAACAAATAATACCTCTGGTGAGGTTTTGAACACTTTGACTTTTCAGTTGAGAGTAGTCATACCACAGTGCTCTAGTAGAGCTTGAATACCCAACATTTTTATTGAAAATTGTAAAATCCAAGATGTCTATAGTGAAACTTAAACACCCGACCTCTCCGATAGAAGAAGTGAGCCGTACCAGTTGAGCTAGAGCTCGTCGGTGCAAATCTAAGCTACTCACCATGCTTATAAATACAAATGAATGTGGTTCTACTGTGGCACAAAAAACACACGGAATGGGGAATGAAACTTCCTTCATAATGCTGCTCTCACAACGGCTTATAGAAGCCTCGTCAACTCTCGCTAGTCAGTTGACCCAGAAGTCAGGGTATGTGTGTAATTGAAAAGTAAACAAAATAATTAAAACAAACTTACAAGAGCCAATTATCGACTCCACAATCCTAATATGTTAAACTCTCTCAAAATCTCTCGGCACCAAAATGAAAGATAAAATAAATAATAGCTCAGAAAATGGAAATGGAACAAGTAGGTTCTCTCTACATCACAACAAACCAGCCTATGCAAACTGAATTATATTGTCAAGAGGCTATTCACTGAAAGAACCTTAATGTACGATTTTACCTAATAAACTCCCCAGGTAAACCTCCTGGCACTCTCTCATCTACCTCCAGATACAGGAATAAAGCTTTACAAAACTATATCTATTGACCTAACACCTACTAAAATAGTGTTCAGTCACAGAACCCCTCTAGGAAAGAGCAACAGTCTCTAAAGATAAACTTAACAGAGAAGAGAAAACTTGAGAACTTCTTCAATTTTCCACTCATCGAGCCAAAGCTCAAGCTCCACAACCCTGACTTGAATCCTCCCATGCCACCCTCCCGTATATCCTAACAGTTGAACACTTCAATTCATGCATCACTAGTTCTCCCCATAATTGATAAAAAAAAATTCTCCTCATAGTTAATATAAAAATAAAAATAAAAAAAGTTCTCCCCATAGTTTACCCAACCCAGATTTTCCACAAAGCTTCCTCCTCACCAGTACTCATACAGCCTCTTGCTTTGGACGACTCCAGCATCTTAATCCTAATATCCACTTCTCCCACAGGAAGGCACCTTAATCCCATCTTACTAAGTTGGTATCCATACGCTGCTTCTATGTACCTTCCCCAAGTCCCTAGGTATATTTGTTTAAATAAAATAAGTTTGGTCACACCCACCCATCAATTATATTGGTACAGTACTATAAGCCTGTTAACATAGGTGCCTTGTAAAAAAAAACTCGACCAGTCTTCACTCGATCCTCTCACCCCAACTGATCACCCGAAGTACAAGACGGAAGATAAGCAAACAACTTACCCTTTTCGGTGTGAACATAAAATCCTACAAAATACTTGAGGGAAGGGAAGAACCTGCTAGCTTGACATTCACCAACACTGGAAGAGATGAGAGGCACGACACAAAAAGTAACCATTTATAGAAACGTATTATAGATAATCCAAAACTTATGAAGGACGTAAAAAGACTTTATCCATTTCCTCCACCTGTAAATAAACCAACCAGGATTCACTCGCATCCAACTAAGATGATCATAAGCCTTCCCGATACCAAGATTAACGACTAACAAGAATTAGGTTGCAAACTATATCTACCTCATCCCACACACAAAAACTAGAAAGCGTTTTGTCATTCACAAACTGACGTTAACCATCAACTATCATAGACGAGATTATTTAGTATATTTCCGATCCAAACAACAGATTGGTCAACATCCTAACTAATAATCTCAGATCCATCAATGACAAAAACTAATTAACCTATAAAACACCTGCAAGAGTAATTCCTCTAACACAAAAACCTCTTCCATAGCACTAGAATATATTTAACAGCAGTACAAATTAGGCTTAATGAAAATACAAGAGATGAAATGAACAACACAAACTTCAAGTACTAAGGTCTATAAACTCAGTTTTAATTCCATGCCAGATACATGATTTACAAAAATGTGTTCAAATTCCATTTAAACATTTTTCTGCAGCAAGGAACAGAATGGATATATTTAGTTGATGTTACATCAAAAAACATTGTTCCTTAATTTGGTCACTAAAAATCAAACAAAAATGATAGGTTCATTTAATATAAATCAAAACAACAAAACACTAAACAGGCCATCAGAATCTCATTTCTCATTAAATCAAAAGAGGTCTGGGAAACCACAGAGTACCTAACCTTAAGAAAATCCAATACAAATGCCAATTTCAACATTTGTAAAAGAAACTATCACAAAAAAAAAAGTAGATATGATTGTATTATTAAGATATTTTAATGAGCAATATACATACACATTTACGCACCAGTAATGATTTAACGGCTGATATCAACATCAGGACAGGATGAAAGCAAGCCTAAAGCATCCTGGAGAACTGAAAATCAAACTGCTGGCAACAAATCTCAAGCTGCCAAACCATGAAGTTAAATTGAACAAAAGTGAGAAAAAGAAAATGTATTTTTAAACTAACAAAAGTTTAGCTCAGCGGTGGAAGTCTTTATTCACAAAGATCCTATTGAGGCATGAGCATTTTACCTGATTGATGATCAAAACGTGAAACAGCACAAGATCTGCTCAACCAAGTCATCTAGTTGACAATATTTTCATCTATCAATTAACCAGAAATCCCATTTAGTAACAACATTAAATTAGATGTAGATTGCCAAGACCTTTAGGTTGTTTATTCATCCCGTCATCCGGAATGATAAATAACATGATCAGTTAAAAGCTAGAAACCTGATCACTGAAAGATTACTTAAACTCACATTTCACAGCAAACAAACAAATAACATCACATGTCTATTCCTAATATAATTCCAACAACATAATATAATTTGTGACAAGTAGCACCAATCAGGTAATAAGGCGCCTTACATCCATAATGTTGGCATATCCTATGTAAGAAGAACAAATTCCCAGCAAAGGGAAGACATTTATTACCAGTAAATCTAGCAGGAAGATCAGCATAAAGTTGCACTCAAGACACTAGCTCAGGAAATCCTCATTTATCCATTTCAGCTGCCAGCAGTAAAGCACACTAACATTAAACAACTATCAACAATACACATCCAAAATGTAAAAGTTGTAGAAAGAACATTGATCAAAGGGATTAAAGAACATAAGAAAAACAGTTGCATGTTTTAAAGCATCAATAATTTTAGTGGCCAGCGCCCTTTTTTGCTCTAAGAGATTCAAGGGCTTTCTCGCGTAGCTCAATCTCAAGCCTTTTCTGCTCAGACACTGCAACCTCACTGTCTGTTGCGTGTGATTCTTTCCTAGCAACCCGTTCCCCGTCGTAAGCAGAGCCATCATGATTCTTCTCAAAATCTGAAGGTAGATTAATATTACCGACTGACTTCCCTTTATGCTTCTCTGCATGCCGATCATCCCTTCTGCGACGTCGTTCCACCCGCTTTCGTCGCCTCTCCTCTTTTTTCAATCTCTTCTCCTCCTTTCTTCTTCTTTTAACTTCCTTCCTACCCTCTATATGGGAATCATAACTATCATTGTCATCTGATGTCACATCTTTCCTTTTCGACCTTTTGTGCTTTCTCTTTTCTTTAACTTCAGCTCTCTGCACATCACTTTCCTCGGAGCCAGATTCCACTGAACCACTACGATCATTCACATCAACTTTACTGGACAACTTAGATACATTTTCTGAATCATCAGGCCATGTATGGCCCTTGGCATCATTTTGACGAGAACGACTCCTCTCACTTGGCAACGTGTTTCTGTAAGTACGTGGCAACTCTTCTTCAACATTCACTGGATAAGAGACCAGTCCATCAATGTTTTCACTGTTAAATTCATAAAAAAATAAAATTAAAACCACATTACAAGAACATATAGCCCCAGCAGACACGATAATTGCAACAACAAAAAGAAAAAAAAACATTGATCAGAACCTCTTTGTCTTCTGGTCCTTTCTCAATTCAACATTAACAGCACCACTCTGAACATCCCTGGACCGATGAGTAGCTAATCTTTCAGGAGAAGGTTCTTTCTTGTAATAAGCCTTCTCAACCAAATTTTTATGTTCATCAGCCATTGACAATTGCATACTTCTTTTCCCTAAAGACTTGGATTTCCTATCCTCCTCCCTAAAATCAACCAAAAAGAAAATGACTAAGATAGTACTTTTAAGGCATTGTATGAACAGGTAGAATAGATTATTCATCAGATCATAGAAACGTCAAAACCAACCTAGCATAATGAATGCCTTCATGCTCAACACTTGCTGAAGTGTCATGATTAGGCTTATCATTTCTCATATTCAATGGACTCGAGCTGTCAACATGGATAGCTGTTTCCTTCTTTTGCTCCACAGGACTCTCAGGACTACTTGATCTGTAGGAAACAGAGATGTAATACAAAAGTTCAGTAGGAATCATAACAAAATACAAATACTGAATTATCACAAGATGTGAATAGAACATAGCTTGTGCAATACCTCCGATTTTCAACAATCCTTTTCCTAGCAGCTGGAGGAGATTCAGATTTGGATCGAGACTTGAATGGGGAAGGTGAAAGAGCTGGCTCTTTATTACGAAAACCATTTCGGTTCCTTAAATTTCTTTGTGGAGACCTTTCTGAACCTGGAGGGCGACGTTCTGAAGAGCCAGATACTTTACCAGACTCGACAGTGCGTTCAGCCCTCTCCCTTGGAGGAGCACGACGAACAGGAGAATACTTCTCAATGGTTCTGCAAAAAGATTTGTGATCTGTAATTGCCTAAAGAGGATATGATAGCAAGCAAGCACCAATTATCAAAGGTACGGTTGCAGAAAACAAGCTCATTCACCATCCCTTACTTCTGTGTAATACCCTTAAATTCTTGGATATACAGTACCAAGAACAACCATGCCAACAAAGGCTAAAAGATGCACACAACTGACTCAGCATGAAAAGTAACATATAATGCCTAGTACCTGAGACTGTCTCTAGGAGATTTCAAGGGTGACCTCCTCTGGCGGATTGGTGATCTCCTTGCAGGAACATGATGGACAGGAGACTGAGAAGTCCTTTCTGGAGGTGAAGGAGACCTGCGTCCAGGACTCGGCGATCTCCGCCGGCCAAGAATAGATGGCCTATGCTGCATTGGAGATGGAGACCTACGCCGTGGAGTTGATGGAGCTCTTCTGTATCGCCTCCTCATAGGGGAAGGTGACCTGCCTCGAACTGGAGATCTTGACCTGTGTCGAACCGGAGATCGTGACCGACCCCGAACTGGAGACACCGACAGTCTTCCAGCTGGAGAAAGCGACTTCCCTGGACCAGGAGATAACGAACTGCGCTGAGCAGGAGATAGCGAACTGCGGCAAACAGGAGATGGCGAACCACGCTGAACAGGAGACGGAGACATAGGAAGCATAGGAGACTCTGATCTGCGCTGTAAAGGAGATCGTGATCTGCGACGTACAGGTGAACGGGACCTATATTGCACAGGCGACCGAGATCTGCGTCGAATGGGTGACCTTGACCTGCGCCGAAAGGGGACCTTGACCTGCGCCGAATGGGGGACCTTGACCTGCGTCGAATCGGGGATCGAGATCTGCGTCGGACGGGGGACCGAGACCTGCGTCGGACAGGGGACCGTGATCTGCGACGGACAGGGGACCGTGATCTGCGTCGGACAGGGGACCGTGATCTGCGTCGAATGGGGGACCGTGATCTGCGACGCATGGGAGACCGTGATTTGCGGCGCATGGGGGATCGCATCCTGCGGCGCATGGGAGAAGGTGATCTAAAGCGTGAACGTGACACAGATCTTCGCCTAAATGCTTCGCGCCTAGGCGGAGAGAGGGACTGCCGGGGTGAATCCCTCCTACGGACTGTCGCGGACAGTCCTGAAGGAGAGCGGCGAATTTTGCCAGAAGAAACAGAGCGTCGTCCTGGTTGAGGAGAGACAGATATACTTCTTGACCTGCGCCTTCCACTGAGATGAGAAGAAGTTGGGTACAACAAGAGAAATGGTGCTTTAAATACAGCTCATGATAGAAAGAATCAAAAACTGGTGATATAAGCAGTCGATCAATCGTGTGCCTAATGCTACTGCATTTAAATACATACTTCGAAATACTTCTGGAATTGGGGGACTTGCTAATTGACCTTGAAGGTACTCTTCTGCAGTAAAAACACGAAAGATTCAAATATATGACCTCACAAAGCAATCAGAGTAACACCAACACCCCCCCCCACACACACACACAAAGCAATTCATGACTAAGAAACTTAGGAAGTAAAAGATTTTAACTAACGGTCAGTAAAATACCGAGGAGAGGCCAGAGAATGATCAGCTGGATGAGGAGATCGAGAGACCCTGCACAAGCAATTTGAATAATATTAGACCTCTAACATCATGAGATCCCTGCTAAGTTGCTTTCCATCTAGATGTATTTCGGGCAAAAAAAAACTCTGGCCAACTTTCCAGCAAACTTCTCACAACCAGGAAAAACAAATACAGTGCTCAATAATATGGACAGGTTCTGCCGGGAAGCCCTCATGGTTTGGGAAGACAGTTTAAAACATGGCGAACTGCGCTTGCCGGTCCGACATAGATTGAGGAGAGTGGTTTGACAAGTTCCAGGCTCACTCTTTACTCTGCTCTCAAAGAACATCTTATATCATTAGATAAATAGGACAAATATTCCATATGCCATGACATAAAGACACTTCCATTACACTGAAAAAGTTGACAGGTGAACAAGAAAGCTTCAAAAGTGAGCAGTGCCACAAAAAAACTGCACGCATCTACCAAGCATGTAGTCCATTTTTAGGCAAACAAAGAAAGACAGCACTAAATCATCAAAGAAAGTAATGAGTGCATGCAATTAAGGTAGTATAAACTATTAACGCCCTCAGATTCAGAGCTAAATAAAGAAAAACAGTGAAAACAGATGGTTCATTTGTTGAAAAATGTGAAGGTCCCCATGAGAATGCCACATTAAGGAAACTAGTCATGAAACCCTATGAATAATCGAAATATCAAACTAGGCATGACAGATACTGAGGCATGATTGCAAATATCTCATAATCAACTGAACTGACAGTCCACATGCTCCAAGTAATAATAATAACAGCTGAATAGAGCCTAAAGACAATATCAAACTGACAGTACTGAGGCATAATAATGATGATTGCAAATATCTCATAAAATGAACTGACAGTCCACATGCTCCAGGGTGCAAGCCCAAACAAATAGAGAATCAATGAGCCATAAAAACACTTGGACAAGTACAAGTGAAGAACAACTAGAAGAACTCGACAAAGAAAAAGTAAAGAGGCAATCCCCAAACCTGGGGCCAGCTTATCTATAGTCTATAATCTATAACTAAAAGAAAAATCGCAATAAAAATATTTTATTACCTTAAAGTCTAACTCTAGGTAACACAAAGCCTTCACATCGTGGAAAAAGTTCCAAAAAATAACAATTGGGCAGCAGAAATGACAAGTTAGGTACCAGTAACCTTTTCAACCTTACAACAAAGAAGGTAATAGTGAAAGGTTACAGCTTAACAAGTAAAGCTCATAACCGTAGATAGAACAATAATAGCCACCCTTCATTCCAATTAGTATTCTTTTTTTTATAAGTAAATTCCAATTAGTATTCTTCCTAATTACATAACCAAATTTTCATAGCTTAAGCAGGATTCTTACTAATTTCATACCCAAAAATTCATAGTTTTAGCTCCCTTGGTGACCTCTTCCAGTAAGCGTATAACCCATACCCAAGCAGAATAATATTCAAAGGATAAGCAAAACAACAACCTACTATATTTTCCCCCATAAAGAAAAGGAAAAAACCTTAATTGATAATAACATGCACAAATATGTTCAGCTCGTACAACAAATAAGACCAGACACGAGATACATTATATGTAACTACGATTATTATTAAGCAAAGACTTGCCTGCTTCTTCCTCTAGATCCATTCCTCTCAGTTACATCTTTCTCATCAGCAGACCGCATAGTAGAATCCCGAGTCTGATGCCTTGAACTTGGTTCCATAGCAGCATTTTTAGCTCTGGAGATGCCATCATCACCGTCCTACAGTAGTTTGAGGTAAAGGACATGAACCCAAATAATTGCAGAACCAAGCTGAATGTCATGAGAAACACAAGCGAAAGTCAAAACCAAAAACCCATCTATGTATATACAAACTCTTGCATAGAAAAATATGAGTTACCATCTTCTTCATTCTCTCTTGCTCAAGCTCTCGACCCTCTTTCTCTTTCTTTCGCTGTATTTCACTCGTTATACGATCTGTTTCCACCTACAAACCATGATGCAGCAATGAGAAGAAAAGACGCAACGTGACAATATAAATATATATTATTATTTTTTTGATAAGTAATAAGTAATATATATATATTTATATATATATATATATATATATATATATATATATATCTGAAATGGATCATTATTCAAATTATTGAATACTAAAATAATCATAATAACAATTTTACCTTCTTCTTCATTGCTTCCTCTGCCTTGGCATCCAAGAACTCCTGAGGGACACCACTTGCATTCTTTTGGGCACTGAGAAGATGCGTCCAGAGCTCCTTCATAAATTTTCCTGTATTTTTCTCCATGAATCCAGTGAGTGAAATCTGAATCTCCTTTCCATTAACTACCTGTAGCCAGAGAAATGTGCAACACAAAGCTCAGTAGTGACCAATAAACTTGAACAAAACAACAAACGAATGTGAAGAAAAAGCAGATTTAAAAGAACAGTTGCCTTTAATTCTCATTTATTGTATGTTTCTTCAAGTCTTTTGGTCTAAAAGTTCACTGATTTTCAAAAACGTCATACTACATCAGTTATATTCAAGTGCTCTTTGTGTAGCTCTCCAGGATGTTCTCTTAACAGAGTCGATACTTAGCAATTAAACTTCCACGTTACAGGATTTTCTAACTTCAAACCCTCCAAGATAACAAAGCAAACAAATTGGATACTGCAGCAATTTTTGCAACAATAAATAGTCATACGGGTAGCCATGCAGTCCTTGAAATAATTGAACATATGCCTGGAGAAAAACACTTGATTTTTTCAAGTGGTAGTGTAGTACATCTTTTCAGCAAGTACGCTTTGACAAGATCCTAAGAGGTAAACTGCACGCACTGAGTGAAAGCCAACTAGAGTGTTTCTTTAACTTCAATCATGTGAGGCTACACATTTTCACCCCTGAAAATCATATTCCAGAAAACTCGTCATTCTACTTCAGTATCCCGAAAACCAGTAAAAATTAACAGTATTTTGCAAGTGAACAAATCACCCCTGGAGCATGACTTTCTTTTGCTCACTATATCTTCTTTTTTATATAAAGATGGTATTACTATGCGTCTAAACAGGAGACACGACCTATATACACAGGAAGTATACAAACCAATCACTTTACAATAGAGATATTATCCACAAATTCTACAAAAGGATTGCCACCCTGCGCAATCAACTCATGACACCAAAAGAACATTGTCTGCAAAATCAGCTTCAGTAACTCCAACACCGTCCTCTCTTCATTCTCGAAACATCTTCCATTTCTTTCCCTCCGGCTGGACCAACACACTAACAGTGGAACCACACCCCAGAAAGAATTTTTCTTTTTCCTCTTATACAAAGACCAGCTTTCCATCAAGTGCTTCACTGATGTAGGCATAACCCAATAAACCTGGAACAGCTTTCCATCAAGTGCTTCACTGACCAGCTTTCCATTTCTTCTTTTGCTCACTATATCCAGAAACCCTAACCTCCTCCAATTTCTTTTAAAACCCAAATGAACAGTACTCTTATGTTCACATAAACCCAAGTTCACCGCTGTCAGGCATAGAGTTTAGTATCAAAACATGTACTTATGATGGATCCAAGTATCTTACATCACCAAATTTACCAGAAACCTTGGCAGTTGGGCCTGAGTTTCTGCCTATGACTTGTCTGAAGCATAGGTTTTTTACTTTAACTAGTCCATTCATTCCAGACAAGGTACAGCTTTGTCATAGGCTTTTTCAGCCACAAGTCAAATATGAAGTTATTTGGACTATAATATTTAATACCTTTCTCCAATGAACTGATTGTCAATTTCCACCAAACACCTTCGATGAGACAAGGCCTTCAACAGATTTATTTTATTTTTTTGATAATGACAAGGCCTTAAATAGATAACTTCGGTACTTGAAAGCTTATCAAAAATCCTTTTATTTAAGAACTGCGTCAACTGATGTAATAACACAAAAGTAGTAGGTTCAAACGAATGAAAATTCCAAGGAGCAAAAGAAAACCATGAGGTGTTATAAATCCTTGTACAAGGAGCCAGAACTGTCATTCTGAACCATCTTTGCAAATAAGGAAATGAACATACATCCATGGGCGGATCTAAGACATAATTGAGTGGGGCTCTAGCCCACGACACATTTTGCCAAAAAAAATACAATTGTTAAACGACAATATTAATCTTAAGCTCTTTTACAATTATGTATGTAATGGGTAAGGCTCATTAAGTCACCAACTATATGCAACTTCTATTTTCGATTGATGAAGTTATTTTGAACGGTTTTTACAATATTTTTTTAAATTCCTAGCCCGCGTGGTACTAAAATCCAGATCCGCCCCAACATACATCAAACAATTTAACTTGATAGGCAGACATTTTCAGTAGTTGCTAATTAGTAAGTTTCTTTAAGACCATTATCAGCTATCTAATACCAACATAATTTCGAAAGAGTAGGACAATTTTCTCAAAGCAGTAATGACGCAGAGGCACTATATCCGGTCTCGAACTTCCAATGAATAAAATGTAAGCATGGATTACCTTTTCCTCGAGAAGGCCATAAATGAAGTTAATAAGCACTTCATCCTCAAATCCAAGAAGTTCCGTCACTCTGTGTGCAATCCATGGCCGCATTACATCCATCTTAACCTTTGTCATGTCAACCTAATCACAATATCGAAACCAACAAAAGATAAATATATTTTTTGAAAATGTAAAGGTACAACAACCCAACAAAATCTCAAGTTGTGTGATTTATGCAGTTTGTCTACATCTTTAACCGCCATGCCTTACATGTTAAATTATGTGTTCTACATTTACTTCGTCTGCCTAGGTGTCAAAGCTTTATATATAATATATTCTCTCTTATATTAATCTAGGGTTACCTACGGCTTAAAAAAACGCACCAACAAACACCAGGTCACAATAATTCTTTCGAATAACTTCACTTAAGTTCATTTAAAAAGTAAAAACATGTAGACTGAAACAAACGGATGAATGCATGTGCTTATAGTTTGTAATATAACTGAATAACAACCCAATTGCCCCCAACTCATGGGAATTATATAGTTTTACTACTTCTACAACAGCTGAGAGCATATAAGGTCCATGTATACTTAGTATGCCTGGTACTCGAACACTAGGTTTGTGTACGCCTCCCTCTCAAGGCATCCCAACTATTCCCAACCTCAACAGAGTATAAGTTTCAAATTAGGGCCAAGCTCACCTAACTTTTTAGAACACAGACACAAACACGCACTAAAAAGTAGACACCAGGGTATATGAATTTGTCGATTCAATTATGAACAAATCAAGTGAGCGTGGTAATTTGGGCGAACCAGGTTTTCCAATTCTGAAGCGAACTTCTGCGATTTCATCAGCTTGGCTTGCTTGTTTGAAAACCTAGTATCCTGATCGGCCGAGGTACCCTGTCACATACAAAATTAACCAGTAATGAATCATCAGATACAACGATCTGAATGAGACCAATCACAATCCAATGGATCGAACGATTATTTGCAGAAAAATACAACTTATTTCACAAGATTGAGTGAGTATCGCAGACTTACTCGGAAAAACCCGCCCGACATCTTCTAGGGTTGGTGCTGAAAGTTGCTATGTGTACGGAATTGACGAATGAGATATGCTTCGGATGAATTGAGAGGGAGAGAGGTTTTAAACCATGGCAATTGGATATTAAAAGCAACAAAGAATCAAGAAAGTCGGTGAGAAACTGGGAAATCGAATATGTGAAGATGGGGTGGAGTGGTTAAACACTGATGACTTGTGTGGGATACTTCGAATGCTGTATATGTGTGCCCTAATTTCACCTCTGTCATCCCGAGTTTGCCCATATGGTCGTGGGATTTATTTAATAAACTATTTTTGTTAACCCGCATAAATCGTACCATCATTTTTCTTTTTCAACGAAATCGTATATAAATAAAATAAAAAAGATAAAAAATTTAAAGTATAAAATAAAAAGAATTGGTTCGTTAACAAATATATATCAGTATATCAATAATTATTATAAATTAAAAAAAATCTTATACACAACATTTGTTGTTTTATTAGTTAGTTTTTCATCTTCATCACATATCAATATCTTCAAATCAAAATAATTTATTACTCTAAAAGCTGCGACATATAACTATCAATAACTAAATACTAGTTTTTTCAAAAGAGACCTACATGCAATTATTGACTTTGAGTCTTTGACACTTGTTAATTGTCATTATATATGAAACCAGCAATAGAAATTGTCTTTTTTAGAACTTGAAAGTCAGCCTTACATTAGATTGAGTTTTAAAAAAAAAGTTTTTTTTTTGTTTTGTAGAGGAAGTGATTGAACCTGAGACCTCATATTTTGTAAAGTCTCAACTCTACCACTGGGCTATCCTTTAGGGTCTACATCAGATGGAGTTAATGATAATATTGGGATAAAAAATATTTTTTCAACATTCCTTCATTTCAAAAAATTTGTTTCAACAATGTAATTCCTAAGATTTATGATGATTAGTCTTGTTTCATTGCACAATGCAACATGATCAATATTTCTCAATAGCATTACTGAAACACCAATTTTAAGTGTCAATTAATGGCTTGATAACCCCCGAACACTTTATATTATTCAAAAACTCTCTAAAAAAATGTCTTCAAATAAACTTGAATTTTTTCCGCCATACAAATAGAATCTGAACTCAAATAAGTTTTTTTCATTTTGAATCATTAATTTTATTAAATTATATTTGTATTTTATGAATAAATGAATTTCTGATAAGAAAATAAACTAAAATCAAAATAACGAAATTATTTTTACCGTTAACTGTTATTTTTGTTCAGTAAATTATTTTGATTTTACTAACTTCCATTATATTTTTTGTTTTATTGACTTCATAACTTTTATTGTTGTATTATTTTTAAGAATTGGTTTTACGAAATATTTTTGTACCGTAAATTATTTTTATTATTTTACTAACCTCAATTTAAATTATTTTTGTTTTATTGACTCTATAACTATTATTTTTATTCCATCAAGTATTTTTATTTTGCTAACGTATTTTTGTTTTACATAACTATTTTTAAGAATTTGTTTTAAACTTTTGTTCCGTAAATTATTTTTATAATTCTGCTAACCTCGGTTTAAATTATTTTGTTTTATTGACTATATAACTATTATTTTTGTTACATCAAATAATTTTATTTTACTAATGTATGTTTGTTTTACATAACTATTTTTAAGAATTTATTTTAAAATTTTGTTCCGTAAATTATTTTTATTATTTTAGTAATCTCAGTTTAAATTGTTTTTATTTTATTGACTTTGTAACTATTATTTTTGTTCCATCAAATAATTTTATTTTACTAATGTATGTTTGTTTTACATACATATTTTTAAGAATTTGTTTTAAACTTTTGTTCCGTAAATTATTTTATTTTACTAACCTCCGCATTAAATTATTTTTGTTTTGTTGATTCTATAACTTTTATTTTAATAGTGACATGTTCCATAAATTATTTTTTATTTTATTAACCTCTTATATTTTTTATTTTCTTGACTCTAAAACTATTATTTTTGTTTTAGTTACTATTTTTTATGTTTGAAGAGAGAAAAATGTTCAAACATAATTAAAAGAAAGGAAATGGTGGTGATGAGAGAGAAAATAGGGAGGAGACGGGAGAAAGAAATAGAGAAAATAGGAAGAGGTTATGAGAGATTTTTGTTTTATTGATTCTGTAACTTTTATTTTAATAGTGACATGTTCCATAAATTATTTTTTTTATTTTACTAACCTATTATATTTTTATTTTCTTCACTCCAAACTATTATTTTTGTTTTAGTTACTATTTTTTATCTTTAAAAAGAGAAAAATGTTTAAACATAATTAAAATAAAGGAAATGGTGGTGATGAGAGAAAATACGGAGGAGACGGCAGAGAGAAAGAGAAAGAGAGAAAATAGAGAGAGGATAGGAGTGAGAACAAGTGAAATGATAACTCAAAATTCAATAATTCAAAAGTGAGATTTTGGAGGGAAAAATGTACCCTTGCCATTATATATATATATATATATATAATAACAAGTTCTTTATTACCCAAAATAGAATAACCACTTAGAATAACAAAAGAGATTAGATTTGTCGATAAGTGCAAAGTCGTATGTATACGATCCTCGTTATGTATCTTGATTAATTGGATTATTTCGGTGTGGATTCATATACGAAGGTTTTGTAGATGTGTCTCCGAGTATTCCTTGATGGTTTCGTCCAAGAAAAGAAGTTCTTCTAATTCTATGAATTTTTCTATAATACTCTTTTCTTCAATATCATTCAAAAAAGTTTCGGATTGCCCAGTATTCCACCAATTAGTAACCCAAGATTCCAAACTTTTATTAAATAAGAGAAAAATACACCGAGGCAAAAATACTATAAATGCAAAATATAAACGAGGGGTGAATGCTTTCTTTTTTGCCATTTTTTCAGCTGTGAGTTGTTAATGAAAATATCTCAGTCATCGATTCTATGTCATCGAATATTTCTTTTACATACGAGTTCTATTCCACGATATCGAAGCTATATATATATATATATATATATATATATATATATATATATATATGTATATATATATGTGTGTGTGTGTATATTTATTTATTTATTTATTTATTTATTTATATAAAGGAAAAAGTTTATAAACTAGGAAAGTTCCCACCAAAAACCCATTGTCAAATATAGAATGTAAGATATTTTAGTTTTGAAGGGGTACATTTGTAATATTTCTTTTTCAGTCCTCGGTTTCTACACATGTTTGTCATCAAAACAGTGGGCAAACCACATGTTTTGCTTCCACTAGATTACAAAGAAATAAAACATCCCGTCAGCAATGAACATACGAGAGGAAAGGAAACTTACTTTTACACACATTACACACAATAGCAAGCCTGACGGAAGACCATGTTGTTTGGTAATACACTGGTTCTCTCCTCTCTTTCTCTCTAATTTCTCAAATGCCATCATTATCCCTCTCATCAATTGTGTTTCTCTACCGCCTTCAAGCAATTGAAATATTTTATACTCTGATCTACGTTGGTATTTAATCTTTTGAATATGATTTGAAGTTTTGTCACCGCCCACCCGTTTGTCTCCAACCGTTGTTCTTCGTCTCTTTCTTCCAAGGGTTTTCGAAGCTCGTTGCCCTCTCCACCGAAAAATGTAAGTTTATCTTTATGTGTGTTCAATGCATCTCTTTCTCTCTCTGTATTGATTTCTTACTATTTGGAATGGGTTTTTCCCACTCTATTTTCTTCTCTATAGCCGTTGTCAAGCTTCCCCTTTTAGCCTTTCTCCATAGAAAAGGAATCAAAATTGTCGCTGCCAATTTACCGGCCTCTCCGCCAAAAACTGTAAGTTTATATTTCTTCATCTCTTTTGAGTTTGAGTATATACTTCTAATTTTTGCTAGCTCTCTCTCTCTCTCTCTCTCTCTCGTTTCTCAAAAATAGTTCATTCTTATTTGAATGACCGAGTCTTATTCAAAATGAAATTTGAATGTCCGTCTCATTCAGTAATGGTTATCATAAAGCTATCATAGTGGTTCTTTTTGTTGTTTTTGTTTGTTTCTTTTTTGATTTCTTTTGTATAATGTGGTATATATTTTGTTGTTTTTGTTTTAACTATCAATCATTCGTTAAGAATTTTCTTATAGTCCTTTGTACAAATTTTGATTAGTATGAAAATTTTAGAATAGGTGTTTTCTAACAAGTTTTCACTTGAATATCAAGATGGTTGTACTGGATTTGGAACTGGAAGTGTTTGTGGTTAATTAATAATATATGTGCTATTAAATTTGATTTTTTTTTTTTTTGTATAATGCAACTCCTTTGCAGTAACTTCAAGAACTATGATTTGAAAGAAAATTGGTAACATTAATGTAATCAAGTAATCTTATCTTTCATTGCAATTGTTGTTATCTTCATATTTGATTTTTGAGCCTTTTTGGGTAATTAATTGTATTCAGGGATTTAGCAAGATTTTCATAGATACGTTGGAGTTCACAAATGAAATTTTCACTCATGGGAAAGACATCTCTTGAAGAACATTTATAGGTGCAAGACACCAGATCGGGTGCTCTAGCGGACCTTTTCATGAAGAAGGGAGCATTATATTGGAAAGTGAAGTAGAAAGGTTAGGAAAAGAGAAGAGGATAATGATGCAGGAGGTTATTGAATAGCATCGTAGACAAGTCACTACATGAATACAATGAATGATAAGTTCAAAGTAGCATAAAGTAAAATATCCCAAGCTTTTGTGGTGCTCACAGTTCACATGATGGTAATAAATACCCTATTTCATTACTAAATTTTACCTTAAATTTGATTTATCCCAAGCTTTAGTTAATAATAATATTAATGTATTTTAGAATTGCAATTGCATATGATCTAAATGTATTTGCTCCGCTACACTATGAAGTGAATGAGGAATATGGGAGTATTTGTTTGAAATTGAAATAGATAGGGATTTGGTTATAGAAGGAAACAACAGGAGAATGTAATGTTCACTGATTATTGATTTTAGTTTCAATGAGTTTTGTAGCATTATTAAATTACTACAAAAAATTTGAGATTTTATATAATAATATATCGATATGAATTATTATTTTTTGTCTATTTAATATTGGTGTTATTGATTGAAGCTAAATTTGATAGCAAAGAGCTGCATTTGGACCATCTTTAGTAGACCTTGAAAGTTATCAAGCAGAGCAACTCCCCATAAACACATCATTGGCGTAGGTGGTGCCTCTAATGGGGTAGTCGTTAGCAAAGAATGGCAAATTGAGGTTGTCCTAGCTTTGGATAAGTTTTTGTTCTGTTTGAAAATAAAGATTTTGATAGCAAAGAGGCTGCTACCAATGGTGCTCCGCAATCCAGCCACTCTGTTAACTTTTTAGGTTTGTGTGTTTTGCTTGGAAAGTGTGTGTTGAATGTTGTTTCTACTTAATAACTATAAAAGTATATGAATATGCGACACGTCAGGTGGAGTGAGTTTATCTAGAATAAATACGATGCGAGTGGAAAAGATAAGTTGGAAAGAGCGAAAATTGAAAGGCATAGATATAAAAATGTACTTGCTAAAGATGGTGCGCATATTTTGATGGGAAGATATTAGTTCACCAGAAGGTAACAAAACACCCTATTTCACTACTTAATTTCCCTTTAAATTTGATTTATCCCAAGCTTTTGTTAATATTGATGTGTATTAGTGTTACAATCGTATATGTGATTTCTAATATATGTTGCTTTAATTTGTTCGTAATTGTAGGATTACTCATTTCTATATATGGGAAGATTGCTAGAGGGATCTGGTATGAGCATAGTTTCTTACCTGGTGGTTTTGGGTTCTACGTTTTGCTTTTTTCTCATGTAGGATTTGAAATGAAAATGAATGATTATCATCTCTTTTTGTTGATGACCTTATAGGTGCCTATGTATATATCTGAGATAGCACCAGAAAACATGAGATGATGCCTTGGATTCTCGCACCATGTTGGTTTGGTTATTGCTTCTTAGTTCAAGCTCTCATTAATATTCTTCAATTACCTTCATATTTGATGATGTGAAGTTACTATGACATTTCTCTTATTGCCTTTGTAGCTTTCAATCTATTGGAATTCTATTTGCGTGTCTTTTGGGTCTTTTTCTTAGAAGGTGTATGCGTTCTTAGCCGAGCCTTTACTTCTTTTTTTTTTACTTTTTTTACTTTTGTCAATCTTTTCACATGTGGCCTCATAATGAAGTTAAACAGTTATTTATAATGTAGTGTTTTTATGATTTTATTTAGAGGAGCATTTGTTTACTGCCTGAAAACAAGTTTCCCATTTTTATTTTGAAGCAGTAAATCTTCATTGTTTTTCAAATATAAGAAAATTCATTTTGTTTCAAGAATATGATGTCTCTTACATGCCCTTTAGAAAGAAAAAAAAATGCAAATTTTAATGTAATTTAAAGGGAATGTACTGATGAGCTCGGCCCAAATCCTGGTCACGAGTCAAGCACATGTGCCATCACGTGATAAGCACATGCATGTTAGAGACCAGGAAAGAGGTCACACGGGCAGGATAACCACGGGGTAAACACCTTACATCTATCCCGAGCAGGAGTCTATCTATCAATCACCGAGCAGGGAGCAGGGCTGCTCGAATATACCTGATATCCATCCCGAGCCTAACTGGCAGATAACTCCCGAGCTCGAGATTCAAGCCATGATTCCGTCAGTTACGTGGTCAACCTTCATTTATGGTCATAAAGTCCTAAATTATCTCCATCATAATAACTCAGCCCGGATTTCACTCCAAAATGGGCTATATATACCTCACAAAGTTAAACTTGAAAGGTACGCTCACTTTTACATACCGAAACTCTCATTTTGCTTTCCACAAGCTAAAGACTTACTCTCACGCCTGAGGGGTTTCGCGAGGCCTTGCCTTGCATTCCTACTAAGGTTTTCTTCTTTTTGATAGGGTTTTCACAGGATCATTCATTTCACATAAGCCCAGATATCCTACAAACCGCAAGGAACGGCCTAAGACCAAATTATGTGACATCAGTTTGGTTCCGTTGTCGGGAAACGATATTCAGCTCATTTCATCGAGAACTTTGTTAGCATGGCTAAGAAAGGGAAAGGACATGTTGGAGCAAGTATCAATGTTGGTGGCGATGTGTCTGTGCATCAGGGAGATTGGCCACCAATCAATAACCAACCAGAGGGGGTTCCTCAACCTGATCAGCTTCTTAGGAATGGGCTTCCCCCAATTGGAGTAGTGACCAGATCACAGGCAGCTGCACAACATGCACCAACAGGTGAGGCTGACCATCCCCAACATGATTTGAGAAATCAGTTGCAATAACAAAGAGCCAATTCGGTTGAGTTACGTGACCAATTGAATCAGCATCGAGAGGCTGCTCGACTTAACCAGGTGGCAGAGCCTGTCCCGCTGAATGAACAAGCGCAAGCTCAGACACTTCGCAATCAGTCTCAGTACCTGAGCAGGATGTTCATACTGAACCAACAGTTGGCTGCGTTGGGTCAACCACCGATTCCCATAGAGGAACAGTTAATTCCAATTGTGTCTGTTATCAGTACTCCACGAATGGTGGAAAGGGTGCCTAGTGTCGGCGACCATGCCCCATCACAGACACCCTTTGGCCATCGATCAGGCACCAGCTCGAAATCGAGCAGAAAGTGATGGCAGCCACAATCAAGGTACTCATGCGGTAGAAATCCATGAGGAAAGACGTGGGCGAGATAAACGTCGTGCCAGAGAGTACAGTATGGTCGATGAGTCACAGCCGGCCAGTAGGTGGAGTCGAAGAGATGAACATGAACGTTCCTATCACTCTCGGTCCCATTATTCTCATCGATCTCGTCAGACATCACCTCGTCGCGAGCACGACAGGCGAACAGATCACCATGAGGCCTTTAGACCACCAAGGGTCCCCCAGCAGCTTCAAGCACAGCAGATTGAGGCACCTCTGGCTGCTGTAGCTCAGCCAGTAGTAATCCCAGCGGCACCATTACCAGTTCAACCTCAGACAATGGCCGAGGTTTTGGCAATTATGCAAGCTATAATGGATGGATGGGAGGCTGGTCGCCAACCTGATGGGATTGTTCGATCAACATATGGTAGTCCATTTGCGGACTGGATCGAAAACACACCTCCAGCACAGGGGGATGTTTTCCCAAATTTTGATAAATACTCGGGAAAAACCCGGGCAGGAGATTGGTTACGCTCATTTGAGGCACATGTCGGCCTAGTAACTAGCAATGAAGCCTTGAAAATGAAGGCATTTGCAGGGGCTATACAGGGTAAAGCCCATAACTGGCTGGGACGTTTCCCAAGAGGATTTATTACAGCATGGAAGGATCTGAGGGAGAAGTTTTTAGCAGAATTTGGCTCGGCCGGAGCTCTTCCGAAGAGTCGTTTCGATCTCTGCAAAGTGGTCCAGGGAGTCAATGAATCCTCTCACAATAATGTGGAGCGATTCACAAAGGTGCTCGAACAGGTCACATGCATGACGGAAGGGGAGGTCACACTTTGTTTCCTGAATAACATGCGAAGTGGGGGCCTGAAACAGGAATTGGTAATGCATCCCCCAGCAACTCAGGGTGAGATGCTTGCTCGGGCTCAGCTATTTAGCTCGATAGAAACTGACCGAAAGGGAAAGGGTAAAGAGAAAGCAGAGAATAGCTCGGTGGCAGCAGCAGCTCCTAGCTCGGGAAATAACAATAATTTTCGCAGAGATCGAACAAGACTTCTGATCCCACTCAACGATTCAGAGAGCAGCATTTCACTCCCTTGAACACTTCAAGAGAAGAAATCATGATGCATATCCAAAATGATCTTCCTGCTCCCTATCCCATAAATCCGGATACAGCCCAGTACCGGGATAACACAAAATTTTGTTCTTATCACAACGATATGGGGCATGTCACAGATGAATGTTTCATCCTCTAAAAGGAAATTCAACGTTTGATCAATCAATGACGTCTTGATAGGTTCAAGCAAGGAAACAACAATGGAAACAATCGTCGTGATCCTCCTGCTCGGGGAGGAAATGGAGGAAACATGGGAAATTCCCCTCAGATACATGGAGTTGTCAACGTTATTCTTGAGGAAGAAACCAGCTCGACTCAACTGGGAAAACACATCTACTCGCTATCAAAGGTGATGAATATGCCACCAGTAACTTGCTTCGGCGAGCAGACTATCCACTTCACTCGCAGTGAGCTAGCGAGCATAGCCTTTGCTTCCGAGCAGCCTTTAGTTATATCAGCTCTGATTAACAATTGGCAAGTACATCGAGTGCTTGTAGATACGGGAGCATGTCGGGACGTGCTCTATTACAATTGTTTCAAGGAGATCGGTCTCACTGATGCTCGTTTGAAACCTTATTTGGGAACTCTGGAAGGTTTCACGAATCACAAGGTCGGTGTCAAGGGCACAGTTGACCTGGAAGTTTACCTAGGTGATGGGGAGCATACGAGGCTAGAAGTCATAACTTTCCTCGTCATCGATCTAAAATCACCCTACAATGCCATCATGGGCATCCCCTACATGGCTCGCTTCCAGATGGTAGCCTTAGTACCCCACCAGCGAGTAAAATTTTATACAGACACTGGCATTGGGATTCTTCACAGCCAGCCCCGAGCAATGTGGGAGTATGTTCGGGAGACACAGAAGAAGAAACAGAAAATTGTGTTCTCTACTCCCAGTGAAGAGATCATTGTTCTAGAGAAAGCTCCTGTCAGTATAGCAATAATTTCAGGAGGGGAATGCTCGTAACCAGATGGTATGGAGATTAATGAGCCTTTTGGTGAGCAGGAAAAGGCCACTGCAGAAATGCCACAGCCCGATCGTCGAAAGCGAGCTAAAGACGAAAAGATTGAAATGGACACACTGCAGGTTCGTGAGGAGCAAGAATTTTGAGCTGAGGATGAGCTCGAGGAAATCGTCATCAACCCTGCTTTTCCAGAGTAGAAGATCAAAATTGGGACAGCACTTTCCCCTGAGGAGCGAGCACGGTTGATCGAGCAGTTAAAATTGAGTCTCGATGTGTTCACATGGACTGTGGAAGATATGAGGGGCATAAGCAAGGAGGTAGCCTTTCATCGGCTAAGTGTGGATCCTACATACCGACCAATTCAGCAACAACCTCGACAATTCTTCCTGAAGAAAAATGAAGCAATAAAGGTAGAGGTGGAAAAGCTGTTGAAAGTCGACATCATTGAAGAGATTCATTACCCGTCTTGGCTTGCCAATGTGGTAATGGTAAAAAAGAGCAATGACAAGTGGAGGATGTGTGTCGATTTCACAGATCTCAATAAGGCCTGTCCCAAAGACAGTTACCCCCTTCCTCGCATCGATAGATTGGTCGATGCTATCGCTGGGTTCGAGATGCTCAGTTTCTTGGATGCGTACTCAGGGTACCATCAAGTGAAAATGTGCGAGCAGGACAAGGCATTGACCACATTCTGGGCAGCTGGCGGTTTCTACTATTATAAAATGATGCCCTTCGGGCTGAAGAACACTGGAGCTACTTATCAACATATGGTGAACAAAGTCTTTGACCGACAAATCGGTCGAAACATGGAGGCATACATTGATGACATGGTTATCAAAACAAAGGGGAGAGACCATAACAAGGACTTGGAGGAAACTTTCACTAATCTCAGAAAATACAACATGAAGCTAAATCCGAGCAAATGTGTGTTCGGAGTTCGAACTGGGAAATTCTTGGGCTTCATGGTTAACCAAAGGGGAATCGAGGCCAATCCGGAGAAGATTCAGGCCTTGCTCGACATGAAACATCCTCGATGCATTAAGGATGTACAACACTTAAATGGGACCATCATTGCTCTTGGCCGTTTTATCTCACGCTTAGCTGAGCGGTGCTTGCCCTTCTTCAAAGTTCTCCGCGACAACAAGAATTTCGAGTGGAATGGGGAATGTGCAGAGACCTTCAAGCAGCTTAAGAAATATCTCGGCGAACCACCTCTAATGAGCAGCCCGAAAACGGGAGAGAATTTATATTTGTACTTGGGCATGCACTGTGACAGTGGGCCTGTTTGGTTAGGGAGGAGTCGAATATTCAAAAACCTGTGTATTATGTGTCAAAAGCTCTCACCCCGGTAGAGAGCATATATTTTAATATAGAAAAGTTGGTCTACTCTCTTGTCATTGCTGTTCAGAAATTACGAGCCTACTTTTCTGCACATGTGATAATTGTATACACTGACTCACCACTACGAAAAATATTGCAGAAGCCCGACTTTTCGGGAAGAATGCTCGGCTGGTCCATCGAGCTCACGGAATTTCACATAGATTATCAGCCGAGAATAGCTATCAAGGCATAGGCATTAGCGGACTTCTTGGTGGAAACAAGTTTTTCCAACCGTGAAGAAGAGTTCGTCCCGACCAAAAATTTACCTGTTGAACAAGAAAAAACAATTAAGATCAAGCCAGCACACTGCTTGGAGTTGTTCGTAGATGGTGCAGTAAATAAGGCAGGAAGCGGAGCAAACATTTTATTGGTTACACCCGATCAGGCTGAAGAGTTCGAGATGGCTCTTCGATTCAAGTTTGCAGTCTCTAATAATCAGGCAGAGTATGAAGCCATGATCGCCGGACTTGAGCTCGCATTTGACATGGACATTGATTCTGTTACAGTGTACTCGGATTCATAGTTAGTAGTAAACCAAGTACAAGGGAGTAGTATCCATAATCCTACCACGTCAAATATTGTGAATTAGTCAAAGGAATCTTGAAGGATTTCAAGTTTTGAGAAATCATCAGAATCGACGCGGGCAGACAACATGAGAGCAGATTACCTCTCCAAAATGGCAGAAGACGAACTGTCAGCGTTAAGGCCATCGGTTATGATCGATCACCTGGAGGCACCTTCTATTGACAAGGATCGGATAATGGACATCCAGCCGGCGAGCAGGTGTTGGATTGATGAATACAAGGATTTTATTGAGCAGGGCATTCTGCCAGAAGACAAAAACCAAGCAAGAGTTATTCGAAACCAGGTTTGTCGATACTCGGTGGTCGGAGGAGTGTTGTACAAGCAATCAAAGGTGAGGCCGATGCTTCGTTGTGTTCGACCAGAAATGACCCAAGAACTTTTATATGAGGTTCATCAGGGAGAATGTGGAGGTCACCCAGGGGCCCGAACCTTGGCACAAAAAATTTTGTTTGCGGGATATTATTGGATTACACTGAGGAAAGATACAGCCTAGTATGTGCAGAAATATGACAAATGTCAGAGATTTACGGACATTCCCAGATTGCCATCAACCAAACAAACGCCAGTAGTTGCTGCTTGGCCATTCGACACGTGGGGAATCGACTTGATTGGACCTTTTCCCCTAGCACGATCTCAATTCAAGTATGCAGTAGTGGCAATCGATTACTTCACCAAATGGATTGAAGCAAAGCCATTAGCTACAATCACTGAGAATAACATCATCAACTTTGTGCATGACCACATTTGGTGTCGATTTGGGTTACCCAGAGCTATTGTCTCCGATCATGGCACGCAGTTCTCTGATAAATTTACGGCAGAATGTAATAGGATGTATGTTAAGCATTGGCAATCTTCAGTTGCATATCCCGAGGGAAATGGACAAGCGAAAGCCGCGAACAAACAGATCCTGCACGCTCTAAAACGAAATTTAGACGATCGAGCAGGGAAGTGGGCAGATAAGCTTCCAGCTGTTTTATGGTCAATCAGGACAACAGTAAGGGGCTCAACGGGGGAAACACCTTTTGCTCTCACATATGGATCGGAGGCTGTAATCCCAAAACCTTTTTCCGATTCTGAGTAGCTCACTATAACGAGCAGGATAATCAGGTCGCCCGAGCAATCGACCTTGACCTTCTTGAAGAACGCAGACTCGAAGCTCGCATCAGAATGGTCAACTACAAACAGAAAGCTAAAGCTCATCATGATAGGAAGGTTCGGGGAAGAGCATTTCAAGTCGGAGATTGGGTCCTTAGGAAAATCCAAGTTACGGGACAGCGACCAGGGCGTGGGAAATTGTCACCCAATTGGGAATGACTATTTAAGGTTACATGAGTCATCAAAGAAGGCACTTATACCTTACAAAATCAAGAGGGCAAACATTTAAAACATCCCTGACATTCTGATCATTTAAAGAGATATTACCATTGATATGGTATTACTTTGACAGTTACTTTGTTCTTCTGTATTTGCATTAAGGGATTTTGAATGTTCTTGGTCAAGGTTACTTAAATTATTTCTTTGGTGATTGAGACGTTTGAAATCTTGTCCGTCAAAAATAAAAATATTATCAAACTACTATAAATATAACTTTGCTTGATAAATCGAGCAAAGTGGGGCCCTGCCCTGTTTGTATTTAGTTTGAATGCCTCGACATGAGAAGGGGGACAACCCGCTGCTCGATATTATTTGACGGCTTTGTTCGCTATGGCAACAAAGGGAGAAAAATCTCGTTCGAATAAATATCCAGCCTAAATAATTAGTTAACGTTTAATAAACCTAGGGCCCTGCCCAGTTAACGCGGCCAAACCAACTCTGCCCGATAAATCGAGCAGAAGGTAATTATTTGGATGCCTGCCAAATTAGCAGAAGGGGCCCTGCCCGATAACACTGTTTGTTTTTACCTAAGTGTAAAAATAAAAATAAACAAATAACAAAGAGCATTCACACATAACTATAAACGAATAGTTTTCATTTCATTATCATCAAAACATTACATTCGAGGAAACCTATTACAAAAACTATTACAATATGTTAATTTCCTCCTTGATCTCCTGGTTTTTTTCCGGTGCGTTTCAAGCTCGTGAAGATTACGTCCATTTCGATTGCAAGTTGGGAGGGAGAGGAGGAGGCGGGGCGGTTGATTCGTGTCTTGACCGTGAGGAGGAGGCAGTGTTTGTTTCGCACCTACGGAGGGAGCGCCGATTGATTATCCTTCCACATCTATAATCACGTGGACGGGGGTAGGCGAGATCATCTTCGTCCTCATTGGCCTCACGCTAAAAAATAGCGTTCATTTGATCAACTACATTATTGGCCAACGGAGTAGGAGGAATTCATTCTGGCTCATCTGCCTCCCGATCATTAGTTGCTATGATCCCCAACTCATCTTCAGTATAAGGGACCAAAGCATGACTCTTCCGAAGATGCCGCAAAGACACCAGGTGAGGCCGCCCCCACCGCGCCATCATTTCAGCGTGATGCTTGATGCCCGCCTCGCCAAGATGTGGAAGAACATGGTTACACCCTTGAGAATAATAGGGTACGGTTTCGCATCAACGAGCCGATTTGTCGAGCTCTACCGAATGTTTGAAATCTTCTACATTAGCAGCCTTGGCAGATCAACTTCCGTGCCACTCGGCCCGCCAAGCTTCTCTCGCTCGACCGCGACCGAGCATCCTCGGCCTTTTTCCTCTCTTGCTCAAGGTTTTCGAGCGGCCACTTCCCCATTCCGGGCAAATTCCACTGGGCCTTTAGGCGGATTATTTCTTCCTCGAGCCGTCGGCCAAGATCGGCAAAGAACTTTGGCAAGGACCTCATTGTACTTAGCCAACAAATCCTCCTTGTAGGAGCGGACAACCTCATCAAACTTCCTCTTCGCTCAAACAAGGCCCCGCCTCATCTCTGTATTCGCCTCGCACGCTTGTGCAAGAGTAACCCTCGAGATGAACCGCAAAATAACAAAAACACAAATGAGCGTGAAATATACGCCGTCAATAACGCTTATCTTCATGAAATAACTGGGATAATACCTACCGACTAGCGTGCCA
>JABEVN020000217.1:15000-47675 GCA_013146195.2 Codonopsis lanceolata | reverse complement strand
GAAGCCAACGTGGTTGATGAAGACATCGGCATGATCTGCGTGGTTCAGAGACAAACTTGGTCGAGCGGGTCGTGAATGGTATGTGGACACCGGGGCACACGTCACATATGCAATGATGCAAAGATGTTCTCACTCCCAAAGTGACGTTCGGCGAGAAGCTATTCATGGACAACTCCCCACCTCTCAAGTAGAAGGAAAAGGGCAAGTGAAATCAAAATGACCACGGACGGGAGAATTGGTGCTCACCAATGTCCTCCATGTCGTCCTGATATCAGAAAACCTACCTCCGACTCCCTTTAATAAAGCATGGGTTCAAGTTGGTCTTCGAGTCCGATAAATTTGTACTAACTAAAGTGGAGTTTTTATGGGCAAGGGTTACCTCAATGAGGGCTTGTTCAAGTGTAATGTAATGGTGGTAACCCCACCCAACAAAGAGTAGTATTAATAATACATCATCTACATCTTCTTCTTACTTGCTTGAGCACTCTAATATTTGGCATCTTAGATTAGGTCATGTTAACCAACTATACTCTATACTAATATTAATGCAAATGGAATTAATTCCAAAAGCCTCGAATCAATACTAAGGAAAATGTCAAATAGCTGAGGCCAAACAAACAAGAACCTCCTTTCAAACAATACAACGTGACACTCGACCACTAGAACTAGTTCATAGCGACTACATGATTTTAAATCCATGAGTCATGTGACGGGAAAAATTATTTCATCACCTTTATTGATGATGATAGCACGTTATTGTCATCTTTACTTGCTAAATAGTAAAGACACTGCTCGAGGCATTTAAAATGTACAAGAACGAAGTAGAAAATCAACTTGAGAAAAGATAAAATTCTCAAATGATCGAGGAGTGAACGACATCCTTTTAAAGACTTTTGTGTAGCACATGGAATAATTCATCAAGTGACTCCTCCTTATACTCCACTATCCAATGAGATTGCGGAAAGGAAAAATCGACACTCAAAGAAATGATAAATTCATTACTAATTCAATCGAGGCCTTCTACCGAAGCGAAATGTGGGGGAAGCGGTGCTCACAACAAATTACTTGCTCAAGAAGTTACCACACAAGAAATTGGAGCAAACTCCTTATGAATTATGGAGTCGAAAACCTTCCTACAAATTCATCAAAGTGTGGGGTGCTTGGCCAAAGTGTAAGCACCATTACCTAAAAGATGAAAATCGGTCCAAAACCGTCGATTGTATCTTCATAGGATATGCGGCTCGGAGTAGTGCCTATAGGTTCTTAGTGCACAAGTCGACAATCCAAATATTGAAGTAAATACAATATTAGAATCAAGAAATGTCACATTTTTGAAAACATATTTCCATTAAAAAATAACCAAAATACTAATGGAAAAGCGCTCATTTCCTTGTAACCTGGCGAATATGAGAACGAGGCCCCATGGACATTGGTCCCATGGACATAGTCCAAGACCATTCGGCCGCACCATGATGAACCAAGAAAGTGCAAGCGGGCAAAAATAACTAAAACCTTCGGACCCGACTTTGTGACCACATTTATAGTGGACAATGAACCTCGCATGTTCAAGAGGCAATGTCTACTCAGAAGCTCCTCAATGGAAAGAAGTCATTAATGGCGAAATATCTTCCATTATGCAAAACCACATTTGGGAATTAGTTGATCTTCCCAGGGGTGTAAGCCATTGGGGTGTAAATGGATTTTCAAAAGAAAATTAAAACCCGATGGTTCCATTGATAAGTATAAAAGCACGATTAGTCGCAAAAGTGTTTAATCAAAAGGAAGGTGTTGATTATTTTGACACTTATGCCCTTTAACCAATTACGTCGATTCGACTAATAATTGCTTTTGCGGCTCACGTATGGTCTTAACATACATCAAATGGATGTTAAGGCGCTTTCCCTAAACGGGGAACTCGAAGAAGAAATCTATATGAATCAACAGAAGGATTCATAGCTCAGAAACTTGAAACGAAAGTATGCTAATTGGTCAAATCGTTGTCTGATTAAAGCAAGCACCAAAACAATGATAAACGTTTTGATGATGTAGTACTTGCAAATGGGTTCAAGATCAACGAATGTGACAAATGTGTACGCCAAAAATACACAACATGGTTACGTCATTATGCGCCTCTACGTAGATGACATACTCATCATCGGCAATAACGACAACATGATCAAGGACACTAAGAAAATGTTGGCCAACGGGTTCGACATGAAAGATCTTGGGATAGCTAATGTCATCTTAGGCATTAAAATATCTAGAACATCAGGAGATCATATTATCACAATCTCATTACATCGAGAAATTATTTGAGAAATTCAAAGAATGGTGATAATAGTATCGCAAAAACTCCAATTGACCCAAACTTTCATCTCAAAAAGAACCTACACGAAAGTGTATCTCAAATTGAATACTCCCTTGTAATTAGAAGTCTAATGTATCTCACGAATGCAATTGCGACGAGATATTGCCCAAAAGCAGGTTAATCGTTTGAGCGATTTAATAGCAATCCGAGACATGATCCTTTGGAAGGCTATTGTAAGAGTCCTAGGTACCTTCGATACACTAAAGACTATGAGTTGCACTATTCCAAGTATCAGCGGTAATAGAAGGTTATAGTGGCGCCAACTAGATATCGACACTAACGACTTGAAATCCATAAGTGGATTTGTATTTGCACTGGGGTGGTGCTATCGCATGGAAATCGTCCAAACAGACTTGCATCGCAAGATCTGAATGGAATCGAAATTTATCGCTTTAGATAAAGCAAGCGGAAGAAGCCGAATGGCTATGTAACTTCTAGAAAATCTTCCGGCATGGCCACAACGATGTAATCGGTATATGCATCCATTGCGACAGCCAAGCCACAATTGGAAGGGCACAAAATAATATGTATAACGGTAAATCGCGACACATACGAAAGCGTCACAATATCGTTAGGCAACTTCTCTCAAATGGAGTGATCACCATCGATTACATTCGATCGAAAAACAACCTAGCGAATCCACTAACTAATGGTCTGTCTTGAGAGAAAGTATGCAACCCATCGAAGGGAATGAGCCTAAAGCCTACGAAATAAAGAATAATTTAACGGCAAACCCCACCTAGCTGATTGGAGATCACATGGTCTAGGTTCAGAGGGACAGCCCAACTAAATTAATCTCCAAGACAACACTACGGGACTTAAGTCCTACCCATTCCTATGGTGACACACACTAGTGTCATATGTCATGATAAAGGATAAGTTTTGCTTTTAATGGTTGTGGGTTCCCGGAACTGTGTGCCCGCGCCCCGCGCGTCCTTGGATAGGGGTGCGCGTACATGCGGATGCGGAGACACCACTGCTCTCATTTTATCCTCCCTTGTTTAGGGGAAGACGAAATTAAAAGTGCGAGAGGAGTCTTTGTCTAAGATAACACGTTTGAATACGCCTCGGTTGCCTTTAGTGGATTTTTGGTCCAATATGGGAGCTTTGGGTTTTCTACATCAAGTTATCCCTTGTTTATGGGATACCAGGATATAGGAATACATCACCCTTTCATTCCCATTCTCCCTTTTTTAGGGAAAAACGGAAAAGTGCAAGAAAGGATTGTTGCGAGGCCCCACTATGGATTTTATGAAAATAGCCTTATGGCCTATTTCGGATCACTATGGGTGCTTTGAGTTTCCTACATCAAGTTATCCCTTTTTTAGGGGATACCAGGATATATGAATACATCACTTTTTCATTCACATTCTCCCTTTTTTACTAGAAAACGGAAAATTGCAAGAAAAGATGTTGCGATGCCCTACTGGATCCAAAATATTTTATAGAGTCGCCATCTTTATTTTAAGGAATAAATAAAGCAAAACCAAAAAAAGAAAACCAGAGATTGTAAAACGGGTTCGGAGGCTAAGTTACGAGTAGGGAAGGTGCTAGGCACCCCAACTCGCCCTTTCGGTCTCAAAAATAGTTTTTGGCTAAAGTATGTTTTTGTTATATTTATTTAGAAAATAAATAAAGCATTTAAAAGACAGGAAATAAAAACAAATACATCCGCGACTACATTATTTACGGACTTGCAGCCGTCTTTTTACAAATAGTTACAAATATACTTAAAAATATTTGACCATAATAATGGCTCTTTTTAGTGCTATTTCTAACTAAATCCGGGCAGCACAACGGCTTACATTTTTATATTAGGCTGGATGGAAAATAGCACTTTTTACAAATAAAAATTTAAAATTTACTTACTAGCGGACTAGGGTGTGCTCGCTCTGTCCTTCAGGGAGATGGAGTCTTTTTTTGATGAAGTGGTGTGGGGATTCGGGCAGAATAACTGCTTCAGAAAGGTTACTTTTTGCCTCGGGATTCGGGTAGAGTAACGGCTTATTTTAGTTGTTTTGGTTGTTTGAGGAAGGCGGAAATCGGGCAGAATAACGGTTTATTTCTTGTTGATTTGGCCTTTTAAATCGGGTAGAGCAACTGCTCTTTCTGTGATTTTTGGACCGGGAAAATAGGGTGGAAACCTAGCTGGGGGGCTAAGACTCACTTTAACCGGTGAGTTTTAAGTTTGGAGGAGATTTGGCAGGGTTTCGAGGCTTTGGAGAAGGATCGCTCACTATCTCACTTCGCTCTCTATTTCTCCAGCGTAACAACGATGCAAAGAATTCTTCAGGGAAGAAAAGTTATGTCTAAAAGTGAACCTTGAAAGCTCTATTTATAGCCTGGAGAGAGGACACCGAGGGAATTACATTTTCTCTTCGTGCTCCATTCGGGTTGTACACACCGAGGATTTTGCACATTACGGCGAACTATACCGTCTGTAGCGGAGGTTTAGAACCTTTGTAGCTTCAAACCTGGCGCCACCCCTTAACAATCTGGGCGCCACCCCCATTTCATCCATGGGTGGCGCCAACTTAGCTTTAGTAGTTTTATTTTTGGCACCTTGGCATTTCACTGTTTTGCGCATCTTGCTTTGTCCTTTTGCATTTTCAACCCTGTAACTTGACATTTGTTAAGTTTTAACAGGTTTTAATATCTCATGTCATGTTACATACCAGGGGTACGAAATTGGGGTGTCTACAATGGTTCCTATGACTTGACTCATCAAGCGGAGTTCTGACAGAACAACTCCTTATAGGCAATCACCTATGTGAATGTAAGACTGGCCGGTCTTATGAGAATTATGAGGCTGAAATTCTCTAACAAACATTCACAGAACTAGGTATCGTTCAGGACAAAAAGAACACAAACGAAGAATCACACCCTGTATGAGGTTAGCTGTGTGATTGATATTGTCTTGGTTGACATCAAACACTAATCAGTTCAAGACACTCAAGTCACTAATTAGTAAGTCATCCCGATAGTATATCGTAAGGAAAGGTTCAAAGCCAAAAGCCACCTATTCTAGTATAGTTACTCTCAGTTGTATCTCTGTAAATATCAATATGTCATCAACTTACATGATATCTCATTCAATGTGGGGGATTGTTGGAAACTTGGTTTCAAACTAACTTGAATAAGCTAGTCATGTAAGGGAAAAAGTGGGAATCTCACATTGGGAATAAGATGAAACAAGCTCTACTTTATAAAGTAGAGCTTTGAGGCTTTATTTTCGGCCCTTGGGCTACTACACTTTTGTGTAGGAGGGAAGACCTAGCTAAGTGCAGGTCCAAACACACGCGCGCACGCCGCCGCCACCCGCCCGCCCTTCCCGACCTGGCTGGGCTGGGCTGGCTGGTTGGTTAGTTGGTTGGTCGGTTGGCCGGCTTGCTTGCCTGCCTGAACCTTATCTTTTTGCGACCAGTTTAAGTGTGTGTGTGACCGTTTTGAACCTTTTATGAACCTTTAAAGGCAGAACAGGTTCGGTAGCCTTTGGCGATTACTATGTAAAAGCGTGTGTCCGTTTGCAAACTACTACGGTTGTGACCGTTTTCGGACAGCCAACTGCTCCCAACTTCCATCTCCCAAACTGCCATACATATACGGCATCAAACCACAGATTTTGGCACTGAAAAACTCTCCTCTTTCTGCACTACCTTACGCACGTACGAGAGATCTGGCGGCATGTTTGATTCGCCCGGTGACTGAAGCTTGGTGGATTGGCCTCTTCAATCACGTAAGTATCCTAAACCCTGGGAGACTCACTGGAAGCACCCGTCCTTTCCGCTTACGGTGCCAGTTTTTGTCTTAAGGGAAGAGCTTAAGTGTCTCGAGGATCTTTAACTTTCTGTGCACACACACACTGCTGGAAATAGAAACAAATCAGGCCATACTCCCCTAACATGTTCGGCCATCATGTGCTAACACTGGCATTGTTCGGTTATCATTTGCCAAGCATCAAAGCATTGTTAGGCTAGTCTTAGCCGAATATTATTCAATGTAATTAGTTTTAAGAGCTATTTAGTCTTTTTCATTCATGGCATTCTGTAATTAAATGAAAGGGGTGCTATTTTTTATTGTTAGAGGAAGAGTGTACATTACGTAGACAAAACAAGGATGAATTGAAAAGACATCCTAAAACTTTGCAAGATATTTATGTAGAATATGAGTAGAAGCACAAAAGTGCGTCACTACGATGCGTACTCGATTCCATACCGGTCTCATATAAAGCGAATGTATATTAGATAGACTCCTTAGTCCTTGTGCATATGCATACTTTTGGATCCCCCCATGTGCTACTAAACGTACGTTCCCATCTGATAATGTGTTTAGTGAAATCTTTTTTTATCATAAGGCTGGATCTACAAGCATTGCTTGTAAATTGTTTGATGATATACTTCTCTGTTTTATTACTACTTTATTAGATTAAAGTATTCCGCTATTTACTTCATTTGTTATCTGGTCAATGCACATTTGGTTGCAATTGCATCAGAAGCTGCATTGACAGTTTTCTTAGAATCCTAGCTACTATTACACTTTTAATTGGTATCGAAGTCTCCTCTTAACTTCCCTAAGAGAAGATTCTGGTTGTAGTCATGATGGATTCTCAGTATGAGAATGTTATTCGCCCTCCTACCTTGACTAATGTGAGTTATTCAATTTGGAAAGTTAAAATGTGTATCTTCATCAAATCAATTGATGAGAGAGCGTAACTTGTTGTTCTGAATGGTTTGACTCCACCTAGGACCACGATAATGACGGTCTTTGTTAAAATCACCAGTGAGGCAAATTGGTCCACTGAAAATAGAACTACAGCCTCATTTAATTTCAAGGCTCTTTCAGTCATATACAAGGCCTTGGATGCCAACACCTTTAGGGTTATTGCTAATTATGACTATGTTAAGGATGTTTGGGAGACCCTCCAAACCCTATGTGAAAGTCCTACTAGTGTTCGTGCTTCCAAACTTAGAATGTTTACCACATAATTTGAGAACACTAGAATGAATGAAAATAAGGATATTATGTCTTACTATGGTAGATTGTTTGATATTTCCAATCTTGCTCTTTCTTTAGGTGATCCTATCACCAATGAACGTCTTGTTAGCAAGATGATGCGCACTCTTCCTGAAAGATTTGATGCCAAAATTTGTGCTATTGAGGAACTTCATGACTTTAATAAAATGGGCTT
Source organism: Codonopsis lanceolata (assembly GCA_013146195.2). Classification (NCBI taxonomy): domain Eukaryota; kingdom Viridiplantae; phylum Streptophyta; class Magnoliopsida; order Asterales; family Campanulaceae; genus Codonopsis; species Codonopsis lanceolata. Next base: position 40,119 of record JABEVN020000217.1, on the reverse strand, counting down.
TAATAATTCTTTAAAAAAAAATAATAATAGTTACGACGTCAATAAAACAAAAAATATATATGATGGAAGTTATTAAAATCAAAATAATTTACAAAACAAAAATAATAGTTAATGGTAAAAATAATTTTATTATTTTGATTTTAGCTTATTTTCTTCTCAGAAATTTCTTTATTCATAAAATACAAATATAATTTAATAAAAGTAATCATTCAAAAGGAATAACGTATTTGAGTTCAGATTCTATGTGCAGGGCGAAAAAAATTAAAGTTTGTTCGAAGATATTAATTATACAGAGTTTTTGAATAGTATAAAGTGTTCGGGGTTGTCAAGCCATGAATTAACACTTAAAATTAGTGTTCCAGTAATGCTATTGAGAAACGTTGACCATACTGCAGGGTTGTGCAATGGAACAAGACTAATCATCATAAATCTTGGGGATCACATTGTTGAAACAACTTTTTTGAAATGAAGCAATGTTGGAGAAAATGTTTATATCCCAAGATTGTCATTAACTCTATCCGATGTAAGATTGTCTTTCAAGTATCAAATAAGACAATTTACATTACTGGTATCATATACAATGACAATTAACAAGTACCAAAGTCAATAATTGCATGTAAGTCATTTTTTGAAAAAATCAGTATTTAGCCATAGACAGTTATATATCGTAGTTTCTAGAGTAACAAATTATTTTGATTTAAAGATATTGATAAGCGGTGAAGATGAAAAACCAACTAATAAGACAGCAAATGTTGTGTATAAGGAAATTTTTGAGAATCTATAATGATTAGTGATATACTTATGTGTAATTGTTAATAAACCGTTTCTCTTTATTTTGTTATATACAATTTAGTTGACATGCGCTAAACGCACTAGTTAAAAATACTAGTTAGTAATAAAATATATATATATATATATATAACTCGACTTCACAATTAATCATTTTAGGGACATACTGAGACCTGCTACAATGGAGTAACAATAAGGAGCAATGGGTAGATCCTTCAAAATTGAGTGGTTAAAAACTTAAAATAGGGAAAGAAAATTTGGGGAGCCTCCGATGCTACAGGATCTTGGAGTATTTTTGCAAGTTCAAGTGGCCAAAAATCTCTTCTTTTTTTCCAAGTTTTAACCATTTTTCACAATATATATATATATATATATATATATATATATATATATATATATATATATATATATATATTATCTACCAATAAAGGGTTGATTTGCTTTATTTGAACATCAAATTAATTATCTAAAATTGTATAACCAAAATTATTTATTTATATAAAGTTATTGAAATTTGTACTTTGTGCGGATATCTTATGATATGTTTAGGTTATATTTTATTTATTTATTAAATTAATGGATAGCTTAGGGAGTAAATGCTGCTCCTTGTACTTGTTCTGGACCTAATCTGGTATTGCAAGTAGTGGCATTTAATTGGGATTAAAATTCAATCATGACATTGCAGAAGAGGGGGTCATAGTTGGAAAAAATGGTGTCGTGGTGGGGTGGACGTGGTTGACAGAGTTTATAATTAATTTTGAAAATAACTTGAGCTATACTTAGTACCACTAGTCTCCTATATTGCAACTCCAACAAATCAAACATTTCAGTGACCAGATTTTTTGGAGTTGGGACATATTAATCCTTCAATATTCTACGTATACAGAAAGATGTTTTAATCCATAACATTTACTTGACCCTCCATATGGTCCCTTTCGACAATAAAGACTATGTATGTATGTATATATATATATATATATCGATGAACTCGTCTTAAATCCTGGTCACGAGTCAAACACGTGTATCTTCACGTGGAATGCAGGGACTAGGAAAAGTATCACCATGGTTGAGAATAGCTAATTCCTTTCGATCAGGAATCCTTATGCAAGTCTGACTGATCAGGGAGAAAGGCTGTCCAATCAGACAGATAATCATCTTGAACACAACTAACAGATAATTCTCAAGTCTGAGATTTAAGTCATGACTCTGTTATTTACGCGATCAACTCGCATTTATGGTCATGAAGGCCGAAAATCTCTCCACAATGATTACTCAACCCGGATTTTACTCCAAATGGGCTATATAACTTCATAATACTTCATTTGAAAGGTACGCTCATTTTTACACACCGAAACTCTGTCATTTTTGTTTTTTACAAACTTAAGACTTACTCTCAATCCGGAGGGATTTCGCGAGGCTCTGTCATGCATTCATTCTAAGGTGTCTTTGTTTTGACAGATTTTTACAAGTTCATATCCTTACATAAGCTCAGATATCATACGATTCGTGAAGAACGACCCAATACCAAATTGTGTAGCAATATATATATATATATATATATATATATATATATATATATATATATATATATATATATATATATATATATCAACTTTGTGCCTAAAACTCATACTCCCTCCGTTTCGAACAAAGAGTTTATTATTTCATTTTTGGATGCTTCATTTAAAAATCTACTTTCAAATATTAAGGCATAAAAGTGTCATTTTCTTACTAATGAATAACTAAAAGTGTCATTTAAAAAAAATTGACTTTCAAATGGGGACTTTTTGCTCGGAACGGAGGGGAGTATGTATTATTGTTAGCGGCGGCAAATTTTGCTCATGCTCATATGCCCGTCCAGACCGCCTAATAAAATATAAGCATGGGCACACTTGAATTTTAATCTGGACACAAATAGGCATGTCCACTTAGACCATTAAATTTTATGAATATAATATGGTCTTAGATGAGCGCCCACATTTTTCACTTTGGCCAATTGCGTCGTCACACTCACGATCAGTGTTTCATTTCAATCTCAATTGATAATTATTGATCGAACAATGCATTTTGCATTTGCGTCGAGATTGATGATCAGTTCGTGTTTACTGTAGCTGTGACGGTTCAGATGCGATTGAGATCTTGAGAATTTTTTTAAAAGCAGAAATCAATCAATTATGTATCACGTTAGCGGCTCCGATGCGATTCCTAGATATATGAACTGTGTGTTATTTTCATCTACTTTCAAACATCCGTCTGAGGGTGAATTTGCCAAGATCAAACAATTAATCGGCGTCGGATCCTACTCCAAATTACCATCGCCAATCATCACCTCTTGAGCAAGTAGAAGGAATGTCTTTTGTTGAATGTGTTCTTTTTATTGTGGTTTTAATTTTCTTAATATATGGAAATGATAATTTATAAATATAAATATAAATATATAAATAAATAAATAAATATATATATGTATATATATATATATATATATATATATATATATGGTTAGTTGTATTTTTTGATAATTTTTTATAGAAGGAAATTATTTTTTTGTAATTTTTTTATTTATTTGATAAGTGCATGTTAATGAGTAAATTGACGCCCATGCTCATTTAGTGTCGGCTCATATATGTCCATGTTATTAAATTGATACTTACTTGCCCGCTCATTTGAGCCCGCCGCCCATATGGGTACGCCCATGTCCACCTATTTGCCACCTCTAATTATTATACTCAGTTGCAATGCTGCAAATCGGTGCCAGTGGCAATCCACCTGTGGTCAACTGAATCGCTGCTTATGTCGTTTAACATTCACCCAATTAACATAATTCGCTACTAATAGTAGCATATAATTTGTTACTACTTGGTGCAGTACGTGTTTTGAAAATACAACATTTTGAAATCGCATCGTTTTTAGAACACATTTTTTTCTTATAAACATATTTAAGAAACTATTTCAAAACGCAATTTTCATAAACGAGCAGTTGTAATTAATAACGCATCGTTCTAAAACCTCTGTTTTTTTAGAAACACTCCAAATTGGAGCGTTTCTAAGCGCACCACATTTTAAAAATGATACTTTGAAACACTTTTAAAAAGAAAATGCTGCATTTTTAGCAGTATTTTGGTCAAACCGTTCTACCAACAAACTCTTCAATTGAACATGCAAGATCATCAATTCTCATACTCACTCACCAACTTCAATGCTTTTGGAGCCATGGCTCACATCTTCATGTCCCCCTTCCCTTGCTTTCAAATACAAATTGAGGTTTTATTATTAGCTCCAAGTTCAAGTTGTCTTCATAATTAATCTAAACAGGCTGTGTGATTGAGCCTTTTGAGCCCTACCGGACCTGGCTGGTGGAATTGCATTAGTATTTCTAAATACTTCAATATCTTCTTTCAAAAAATCATACACTTGAAAAATATTTAAGCATAGTCAACATGTGTATTTACATGTGGGGGTTAAAGTTTAAAAGTTAATAAAGATTATAGACATAATATTTGAGAGTGAACTCTCTCTAAGTAAAATATATCATGATTAAATATTGGATTTTTGCTTGGAATGAAGGAAATACTAAATAGTTTTAATATGAAAAGCTTTAATATACGAAATTATTTTTTAGTTAATACATTTGATGAAATAAAAATAAATTTAAAATTCAACCAATAAGGTAATTATTCTTACATTTTATGTTTATTTATAACGAAATCCATCCAGTGATGATACTTTTTTCTATTTTCCTCAGATTGATAACATGCATCCCCATGTCGTTACCACTAGAGATGTTAATCAATCTAGCCCTAACGGTTTCGGTCCAACCCTAACGGTTCCGATCCAGAATAAGCCCGGTGAGTCGGTTTTCACTGTTGTCCGATCAAAAACCTAACAGTTTCGGTCTGACCCTGTCGGTTTCGGTTCAACCCTTTCCGGCCAATGATTAAAATTGTACGTTTTTTTTTCCCAATTTCGAGGCTTGTACGCTTATTTTAGCATATTATACGCGTCCCGTATATTATACTAACTATATTAAAGCTGTTAATCGGTCCAACCCTAACGGTTTTGGGTATTATACACATCCCGTATATTACTAACTATACTAAACCGCATGCAAGTCGGCTTCCGGTTCAACCCTAACGGCTTTCGGTCTGGCCCTAATCGGTTGCGGTTTAAACGGTCTGCTGATATTGCAAACCTAACCCTGAAAAAACCCGGTTTAATAGGTTCAGACCTGCGGTTCTCGACCCTATTAACATCTCTAGTTACCACTAGTTACGATTCACTATTTGAAATTGTTTGTGTTTAAAATACTCACGAACCGTAAATCGATGTATTAATGCATATTTTCAAAACAAAAAATAAAAAAAAATTGTTTACGATCTTTAAAAAAAAAAAAACTTTTACGAGGTGTTCCCAAATTACATTAGGTGTGAGACTAATCCTCATTCGCGATACTGAGCATGTGCTAGCTCAACATAATTTGTATTGGTAAGAGTTAAACACAAAACACCTTCGTACTAAACAGATTGCAAAGATGAATGAATCACTCAACAAACGAACTCACTAGTGCTCACTAAATGAATACATTCAGCCATTTTATGTCTCAAATAGGACCGGATAATCCCAACAACAACAAAAACAAGAAAAATTGCAAACCGATCCCTTTTTATCAATTTATAATCGCTCCAGTAACTCTTTAAAAAAATTGCACAAGTCTACCTTCGTTACTTTCTTCCTTAAATGTCCCTCCGCCCAAAGACAGATAAACATACTCACATCACAGTAAGAATAGGTAGCAAGAAAAGTGTGGTCCTTAAGGACGAAGAGGAAAAAGAGTGGGAAGTTAAAGTGGTGAAGAAAAACAGTGGTTACTACATATATAAATTGAGGTTCAACTAGGGGACACCCGTGTCTTCACCTTGAATCTGATTACTCCACAACCCTAACTTCTCACTCTTTTTCCTCTTTATCTATTAATATTCAGGTGGTCAATAAAGTCAAAATAAAGAGGAGAAGACCAAGTTGGGACTAACTCCACTAAAACTTATTAACTGTTAGTGTATACCCTCCAAGTTTGTTTGTAAACATTTCAATTCGTTTATTCTTCATTTTTATTTTTATTTTTTTATTTGTGTGTGTGATTCAAAATATGCACTTTATGTGTGTTGCTATGTATATTGTTCGATAAAATGTCTGAATTTGAACTTGTTCGTTGTCGGACACCTTTTTGAACCGGAATGCATCAATTTTGAATCACGATGCAACATTTGTGAATCGTGATGCATTGATTTGGATTTGTGATGCATCAAATTTGAATTGTTATGCATCGCTATGTTATACAATTTGAGCATATTATAACACTGATTAGTTATTTCAGAACATTTTCGGTGTCCTAGTCTAGTTGTGACCTTGCTACTATTTGGAACGACTATTTGTTTAGAGGCATAAATTGCATCCATAAAGGTTTATCAGTGGTTTAGAGACATTTCGCTTGTGCAATATGTGCTTGGTAGTGTCTAATGATTGTATAGAAATTTTTTAGAGTTGTTTTGTTATACACCCAGTTTCCCAGGTTCAAAATTTGGTTCCATTACTGTATGTTTTGTCGTTGATCGTGTACAAGAAAGAAGTGACACGAGGGTTTGGTTAAATTTGTGATGCATCCAATTGGATTACGATGCATCGTTATGTTATATAATTTCAAATCGTGCATTGCGATGCATATAATCATGCATCAAAATTATGTATCGTTTAAAATTTTGCATCACGATGTACGATTTTAAGCATCGCAATGCATGAATTAAAGTTTTGAGATTAAAAAAATATTTCATAGACTTTAACAGTTAAATATTCATTGTAGGGGAACTCCCAATTTTTTTTAAAAAAGATACTAATGATAGAGAATTTTGAGTTTTGACTTTTGAGTAGACGGATTAAGCAGGAGATTGTCCAAAGTCCAACAGGGGCTTGATCTTCCCGTCTTGTTACGACTTTTTTCCCTCCTGAACATAACTTTTGGCCCCACAATCTATGTCTAAAACCGTGTGTTTTTTGATGGGCATGTTGACACTTGACAGTGTTGAGCCTTAATGGGCTCGTGTTTATATATGGGCTTTTAGAGCTATGCTCGTAACTGACCAAAATTATTGAGTACATCTTTTGTAATTGACTTAATAATCTTAATTCGTAAGATAAAGGGTGATAACAGAGTCGGTACTATGCGGGGAAATTATAACCGCAAAAGTCCATCATTATTTTTTAAAACTGGTGCAGTGCACTTTTTGGGGGAAAACGAAGAAAATAATCTTAATGAAGGAAATGCGCGCATACAAAACCACTGTCTCAATTTTGGCGTTGGTAAAAAAAATTGGGAGTCATTCAAAAAATTTTGGGCGTTGTTTAAAAATTTTGGGCGTCATTCAAATTTTTTTTGGTGTCGTTCAAATTTTTTTGGGTGTTGTTCATCAATTTTGGGAATCGTTCATCAATTTCGGGCATCGATTCTCAAAAAGGCCTATAGGAGCCAAACCCCAAGCCTAGTAGCCGCTCCCCCTGCCCCTTGCAACCTCTTGGAGCCGCTCCCTCCCCCATGGTGCCACCACAAGCTTTTGGCCTCCTGTTCAACTTTTCATGTATACATTAGATAGATGAAGGAAATCAATAAGCATTTTCACACCCAATGGGGCTTGCCCTAAAATACCCGAACAATGGGGATGCTTTTGCTAGTGAAAGAAAGAAGAATTCTTCTTTTCATCGCTTCCTTGCCCAAGCTCAAATAGCTTCTTTGAGCTATCTATCTAAATGGAATTTAGAGATAACGATGCCCACATAGGAGGCAACGACACCCACATCGAACCTTTCGATACCCACATCGAACTCTTCGACGCCCACATCAAAACCTTCTACGCCCACATCGAAACCTTTCGGTCCAATTAACTGTTGCGTCGTACACCATTTGAAGAAGAGAAGTCGTCTGCTGCTGTTGTGCTATCTTTGGACAAGAAAAAAGGTGGTGAATCCTCTTGCTTTTTCCACAATAAATCTCATGATTGGACGGTGAATTTTGAAGCCTGACGAATAAGATTCTTTCAAATATACAAAAGCTTCTAAGCCCCACATTTATTTCATTTCTAATCCCAATTGGCTTTTTCTTTCATTTATATCTCTTCGATTAGACCAAGAAGGCGGCAGATTAGGGAAGAAAATAGAGGGGGAGGTTTGTTGGGTAATTGTACGTAGGAGAGAGAGGGAGTATATGCATGTGCGCTTAAAGGATGGTAGGAGAAGGAAGGGCGTTTAAGGAAGAATTTAATGAAATTGCACTTATGCAGTTGAAAACAAAAATAAGGTACTGTAGCGGTTACAATTTTCCTAAAAGGTACTGACCCGCAATTATTCCTAAGATAAATCCTCACTCTTTTATAACTTAACCCATTAGCATACGATGAATTTGGTCAAGAAGATCCGTCTTACATAAAATACTCGTGAGATTATATTATTTTTTAAGTCTTTTGAATACTTATTTGAGTGGATACATATGGACATTGACGACCTAGCCCATCTATATTTGTTGCCAACATGATTTACTCCTATATGATTTGATAAGAACTAAATGGAGGGTGATAATCGGCCGGTCTTTGTACTTTTGTGACAATTATAATATTGGTCCACTTTTTAAAGTATTTAATCATTACAAGTCACTTTTTGTGGCAAAATGACTACGATACCCTTAAAGAACTGTATGCGCATTACAATTAAACTTTATGAATCGCAGTACAACAATTTTAGATTAATCAAACTTTTGAACCGCAGTACAACTTTTAAAAAGGTTGTTAAAGTGCAAAAAATTAATTGATTTTCAATAAATTACAGTATAAAGTGCAAATATATCGCGGTGCAAAACTATGCTAGCTTTTTGAATTTGTGAATCACGGTACAAAACTATGCTAGCTTTTGAATTTGTGAATCGCAATACAAAGATTTCTGAATCGCGGTACAACTTTTGAAAAGGTTGTTCAAGTGCAAAAAAATAATTAATTTTCAATAAATTACAGTATAAAGTGCAAATATCTCGCAGTGTAACAATTTTAAGAAAAGAATCATAGTGCAAAACCATGCTAGCTTTTTGAATTTGTGAATCGCGGTACAAAACTATGCTAGCTTTTGAAAATTTGTGAAACGCGATACAAAGATTTCTGAATCGCGATTTGAAAAGGTTGTTAAAGTGCAAAAAAGTAATTAATTTTTAATAAATTACAGTATAAATTGCAAATATATCGCGGTACAACAATTTTACATGAATCAAACTTTTGAACCGCGGTGCAAAAATAATGCAATGAAATTTTTGCACCGCGATACAATAGCATAAAAAACCAGTTTACCTCCTTCATGTTCTTCTTCAATCTCCTCCGTCGTAAGCCTTCACCTTCCTCATCCTTCTCTGCTTTCGTCCCTACTAAAAAATCTTTCAACCCAGCACAGATCCATTATACTTTCGTATTTCATGAATTAAAAAACTCTGTCCCAAATGTCATTATACTCAGTTTCGTTACGCACAATCGTGATTTTCGAATCCAAAGTGTGATGCCTGAGCTGTTGAAGAAAACGATGATATTTTTTTAACAATATTTCGAAAAGTGGTCTTTTGCGGTAAAAAAAAGAACAGTGGACTTTTGGGGTTAGAAACTTTAAAAAAAGGGACCGACCATAATTTTCCCTTATAATATTTCTAATCCACTTACTTTTTATTCAACCGGTTAAGAACACTTTTTTGGGTAAAATGTCGAAGATACCATTAATGAAGGAAAGACGTACGGACAAAGCCCCTGCCCAAATTTGGGCATCGCAACGCACAATTGAAGCACATCCAAATTGGGCATCGTAATTCAAAAATTGGGCATCACAATGCACGATTGAAGTATGTCCAATTTTGGACATCGAAATGCAACAAATCTCAGCTCAAATTTGGGCATCGCAATGCTTCCAAAGCAAAAATTGGAAATCGAAAAAACTTTTGAAATTCAAAACAATGCTTAAACAACAATTTGGAGAGATACAACAGACCCACTTCTTGATTTGGAATACAAAAAACGATGCATCAGAGACGCCCTCTTTCCATCATCTGCAATTCCATAGATTTTCTTCTAGTTAAGAAGATCCAGCGACGAATGAGGAAACCGATCGGAGGCAACGATACCCACATCGAATGCAACGATGCCCACATCTCCAACATGTAAAAGTCATAACGAGAAGTGTTCTAAAAATCGGTCTAGACACCTAGAAATTTGGCAAATCGGCAAAAAAATCGGTTAGGCGGGTTAGGCGTTATAGGCGGCCAACTACTGATTTTTCCTATTTTTTATTATTTTTTTAATTTTGGCCCTAAATAATGTCATTTTATGTTTTTAAAATAATAATAATAATTAATATACATTTTAAATTATGTAATTATTTTTGTAAAATTGTAAATGTCAACGGACCTATGGATAATTGAATTGTTGACTATTTTTGTAATATTTTGAACCATAGATGATATTAAATTTGTAGTTTTACTTTTAAAATTTAACATCATAATGTAATTATTATTTTTAAATTATTAGGTGATATTTAGTATTAGTATATTTTAAAAAATAATGTTTAATAATTAGGCTATAATTAAAAAAATATTAAAAATCGGATATTATTTCTTATTTCTAGGCCCCGCCTATATCCCGCCTAGGCGCCTAGCACCCGCCTAACGATTTTTAGAACCTTGATAACGAGAGCAACGATTCCCACATCTCCAACATGTAGAAGTCATAACGAGAGTGTTACCTTGAGAAGAAGATAGCTTATCTTTACATCTTCAAATAATAGGCAGACATCGAAAAAGCACAATGTTGGATGATCCTCCGCTTTTGTTTGGAAAGTTTTCAAGTACTTCTAAAAGTGGGGCACTTTCGATAGAAACAGGATTTAGGATTCCTTCCAAGCGTAGTTATTTCAATTTAGGGGTTCACCTTATTCTGCTCTTGCCAAGACTTTATTATGTCTTTATGACTCGTAGTAAGAAAGACATCTACTGCAAAGCAAGAAAGTTGATCGACCATGCTCCACCGCCTGAATTGGAGCGAATGCTTTGGAATACGAAGAAGAGGACAACTCAGAAGACGATGAGTAGGTGGTGGGCATTTTAGGAAGAAATTAACAAAAATGAATTTATGCAGTTGAAAACAAAAGGGGGCACTGCAGTGATTGCAAACTCTGCCCAAATTTGGGCATCGTAATTCAAAAATTGGGCAACACAATGCAAAAATTAGGCATCGCAAAACACAATTGATGTCTATTCAAATTTGGGTATCGTAATGCAAAAATTGGGCATTGCAAAGCACAATTAAAGTCCGTTCAAATTTGGGTATCGCAATGCAAAAATCGCTGCCCAAATTTGGACATCGCAATACAAAAATTGGGCATCACAATGCACAATTGAAAGTCTGCCTAAATTTGGGCATCGCAATACAAAAAATTTTACCCAAATTTGGGCATTACAATGCATAAATCAAACATTTTTTTCTCGCTCTTTTCTTCCAGACTAGAGATCAAGACCTGCTCGAACAAGAAATAAGGTGACTGTACAATTAAACCACTAATTTAGGCTATTTAAAAACCTAGCAAATGAGAAATAACCATGCATATAATCAAAATAAAATGCCATAAAAGAGAATCTGAGTACACGGTGTGAAAGGCAACGTGACACCATGGGCTTTTAAAGCATGGAGCAGGACAGGTGTCAGCCGCAAACAGTTTCTAAATTGATTTCAAGGTGAACTGAAGCGTCTGACCTCAGGTACCTTTCCAAATCAAGTTAAGAACTACTTCGTGAAAAGAGAATGGTGCGCATTTTAGGAAAAAATTAATCAAAATAGATTTATCTCTTTTGCTATAAAAGTCAAGCTTGTTTCTTATAATTTAATTGATAGACAAAAATAACCCTTCACCAAATAAACTACCCACCATTTAATTAAGGACAAAACAAGTAAATTTACCATGACAAAAAGTAATGTTTGGACAAAAATAACCCTTACTATAACTAATCACTCACTATTAATTAAGGTTGAACAAGTAAATTTGTCATAGTTTAATTAATTCCATTAATAATTAAATAATAATTTGATCCCTTGACTTGTATCTATTTTAAAGTTAGGTCATACATTATTGAATTCTATTTATTTCGTCTTGTATTTTGATTTTGTTATCATTTTCCCCCTCCTACAATTATCGTTACAAATATCGTCCAATATATTCTAAAATGACAAAAATACATTTACTCAAGAGACTAAAACTTTATTTGAAACTAAAAAATATTTGAAACTAAAAAATAATATAGTTTTATTTCTTTATTTCTTAAATATATATGATCGGGAAAGACATTATTAGATGTATATAAAAAATTGTAACTATAATGATAGATTTATTAGTGAGTATCTGAAATGCACCGAAATATCAGGCCCAAACAGGTAAAAGTGTATTACGAAGTTTACTTAGAAGCTTGGGCCGGAAGAAGGGTCCAAGCCCAATTCATACTAAAGCCCATGAGGCCCAGAACCTTATTCCTATAAATAGCAGGCAACCTCTTATGAAAAAAGGTAACTTTTCATTACAGATTTCATTACAATTTCTCTCTTTTCTGATTATATACAAAGATACTGATTATCACACCTGAGGGTTATGGGGGACACCCCCACCCACTCACGGTGCTTTATTTTACAGGTAAAAACATGCCAGATATCCTAAAGCCCAATTCATACTAAAGCCCATGAGGCCCAGAACCTTATTCCTATAAATAGCAGGCAACCTCTTATGAAAAAAGGTAACTTTTCATTCTGATTTCATTACAATTTCTCTTTTCTCGATTATATACAAAGATACTGATTATCACACCTGAGGGTTATGGGGGACACCCCCACCCACTCACGGTGCTTTATTTTACAGGTAAAAACATGCCAGCTATCCTACCGCGACAACCATCGTCGAACACGATGCCACCTTCGGCACCCCGGACACAACACGACAAGATCACCACACTTTTTGCGTGATCAGTATCAAACTATTAAGTAAATCTGTAGCGTGTTTAGTTATTACTCATGAATAAACTAAGAGAAACGGATTAAGAAAATGTGTCATAATGTTAAGAAGATGAAGAAAATGAAAAACCAATTGATGAATTTATGCGTTTTATTAGAAAAGAATACTAAAATCTACTATTTACTTATTTAAATTTTCAGACTATTACAACAGCTTTAAAATTATCAATGATCCCTAACTTATAGATGTTACAAACAAAACCAATATTAGTAATCACAAATAACTGGATTCAAAATATTTTACTCATTTTCATAATTGTGTTCCAAACCTCAAACCTCTAACCTCTTTTGGTCTTAATTTGTTTGCTCCTCTTCATCGTACTCGAGGTAATTACATGTGAGAATCGATATATTCCCTCCTCTGGCTATCGACTTTCTTTCTTCTACCGCAACTCTTTTTTTTATTGAAATAGGTTGTCACCAACCGAAATCCTTTTAAATAGTCTCATCCTAAAATTAAATTTTCTCCTTACTTAGTAATTTGCACAAAAATTGTATTGGAACTAAGAAATAAGAGATGTTTAAAGAAAGAATTTCGACTAAACGAAAGTTAAAGAGATTTTATGTCTCCATTTGAGTAAGGCGAGGTGAGTGCGTTTTTTGGTGATCGTGATAACGGTGTTAACGACTGCAAGGATAGTGGTGTTAGGGGCGGTGATGACGGTGATTGTAGGGATGACAGTGATGGTTTAGATGAAATACAACATTATAAGATTTCCAAATCATCAAATTTTTAAAGATCCATATGGGTTCCAGTTTCAATTTGAAATTTTGAAATTTTGAAAAATTTTAAAAATTGAATTTGAGTTTGTAAAAAGTGAAATTTATGGTTGTGGTGATGGTGTGTCCATAAATGATGGCTTTTGCAAATGAGTTACTTTGAAGGTAGGAGTAAGGAATTAGAAAATGAAATAAAATCAAATTAAAAATTAACTTTTGTGCTAATTGTGAAAATGAAGGATGAAATAATAAATTGAATAGAATCTAAATTTCATTTTTTTGGACTAATGCAATTTTTTCGCCTTTGAATTTAAAATGAGACAAAGTATAACTATTGAAATAAGTATTTATTATTTTAATTAAAATATATTTTAAATATCAAATGGCAAACTAAATTATGAAAATATAATCAAATCTCACTTTGTATCACAAGTAAAATACAACCAAAATAATCCTAACATGTATGATTTTACATTACTGTGTTTAACACCCATGAATGGGAGAGGACAAAGTCGGACAAATATAAAAATTATGTATGAAAGTGAGACATCATAGATTGGGAAAGACATTATTAAAGATATATGAAAAAATGTAACTATAATAATACATTTGTTAGTGAGTATCAAGATATTAGACACTTATGTAATATGTTTAATAATTACTTGTGAATAATCTAAGAAAATGCGTTAAGACAAGGTGATATAATGTCAAGAAGATTTAAAAAATGGAGAACTTCGTTGACGAATCTTTGCATTTTGTTAGAGAAGAACACTAGAATCTATTGGAGATACGTTTGAAGAAAGCAGTTCGATTTAATGGAAGCTAAATATGTTCTATTTTTCCATTTTAGCAAGGCAAAGTGAAGTGAACGTATTTCTTGGTGGTGGTGATACCGGTGGTGGTAGTTACAGGGATGCTGGTGGTGGTGGTTAGGGGTAGTGGTGGGGGCGATTGTAACCATGACAGTGGTGGTTTAGGTGTGAAATACGATATTGTTAGATTTCCAAATCATCAATTTTTCAAATCTTCATATGGGTTTAGGTTTCAATTATCAAATTTAAAAATTCAAAAAAAATTGAATTTATGTTTGTAAATAGTGAAATTTAAGGTTCTGGTGGCGGTGGGTCTATAAATGATGTGTTTTGCATATGTGTTAATTTGAACGAATGAGTAAGAAATTAGACAGAGAAATAAAATAAAAATTAAAAAAATGATTTTGGGGTTAATGATGCTATTTGAGGTGGTAGTGGTGGTAATGGTCGTGGGTCTATGAGAGATGAGGTGATGGAAGAAAATGAAGGATAACAAAATAAATTAAATAACTTCTAAATTTCATTTTTTGAGAGTAATGTATTTTTTTAACTTTAAATTTAAATATGATACAAATTATAATTACAACATTGCTAGCCTTACAACTAATTTTATAACTTTCCTTACAACTTCTAAGTCTTGTAAGGATGATATTTTCCTTATAATTATATCAAATTACAATCTCTCCCCCCAAAGTATCCACCAAATCACACAGTGCCCCCCAACCTAAGGTTTGTCACATAATGATATCTGACGTTATATATATATATTTTTCATATTTTCCACCTTAACCGCGACAACAGTTAGAAAAGTCACGTTAAATAACACGTGGTCTTCCACGATGTTAACTCGAGGGAAATATTATGAATTTGATGTAAACTTTGGGGTGCTTAAAGTTCAAATGTTAAAATGAAGTGGGGTCCACAATTCCATTTTTTCCTACTGAAAGAAAATCTAGAGAAAAGACCAACTATTTTTTCCGATCTTCACTTTCCACAACAAAAATTAACCTATAACCTGATCTTGGTTTTGTCCACTCCCTCCAAATTTTCTCTTAAATTTCTCTCTTAACCCAGATGATAGATATGCATTTTTCCATTTTATTGTCAATTTTCTTATCTTGCTAATAAAAATAAAGTAAACGAAAGATATGAAAAAAAAAAAAAAAAAACTCTTACCCATAGTTACATGTCTCCATCTTCAATTTCATGTATGAAATTGGATCCACGTACCCACCTTCTCTGGTAAACCCATCCACCACCGAAATCAATGAATTTCTCATCCCCCTTCATCCTCTTACATGACTTTAACTTTACTTTATCTCTCCTAATTCTTTAAATAAACCAACCTGACTGTCATGACAACTTCTATGAGGTGAAAATCATCTAAATTCATAGCTTTTTCAACATCTTCTTAATTTTGATATTTTGTTTTAAATTATATGCATATCGGCAGTAGGCACAATTTTTTCCCGCAAAATTGAAGAGTATTTCAATAAAACTCATAATTATTTCTATTTAAAAGTCGGATAAATAGCTAAATAAGTTATAAAAGTGAGACACTTCGTAGGTTGGGGTGCAATGTGATATTTGATGTGTAATTTTTGGAGCTAATCATATTTTGGCCCCATCGAAATTAGTCCAAAATACAAATTTCCCCCTAAAGTATCCACCAAATCCACTTTGCCCACAATGTAATTTTTTAGCATTTCCATATTCCATGTCAAATTTAGTGATGAGATGTCATGTTTGGTAATCGTAGTAATAAACATGGTGTGACAAATAATGTTTAAAATCGGGAATTTGCTCCAATCAAACCATAAATAATATCAACGGTGTCGATGAAAAATTTGTTGGAGTTGAAGCTATGGACGATGAAAACGGATTGAATTATGGTTTGTCGCATTATTGTCGTATACGTATGTGATGGATTCAAATATGAGATTTGAAATTCTTGGTGTATGCTTGTGTATTATGTTGTATGAGGGAGAAAAGGGGAAATTCTTTGTGTATACTTGGTGTATGCTTGTGTGTTATGTTGTACGTCTTTAATTTTTTGGTAGGTTCTTATTCGTGGCGGCCTTAAACCTAAGTGTGATTATCTGATCTTGAGTTCAATATCTTTGATATGATTCCGCTCTATTTTTATTTATTTTTCTATATAATAATTTGAATAAAATATTAATACACTTTTAAATTTTATCTCATTTAAAATTTACATACGAGATCATTGCCGGAGAAGATGTAGAGAAAGCGTTGTCAGAGAAGAAGAAAAGGAAATTTCTTATTGGGTAATAAAAGCATAAAGCATTGCAAAAAATGACAAAAATGCCCTACACATGAAATACCATGTGCACATTAACGTCAGATTAGTAACATTCGTCATGGCTAGGGGGAAAACTAGAAAATAATTATAAAATGAGATATGAAAATGATACAAAAACTTAGGGTGGGTGGTAAAGTGAGACTTTATATATACTTTGAGAAAATTTCGTATTTTTAGTATAAGTATATAAACATTGGGGTTGAAAGTTTGATTTCTCTAACATAATATTATTTTCTATAGGGAGTCATAAATTTCAGAAACGATATAAACAAAGTCTCTAACAACAATGTGTTTATCTAAAATAGTAAGTTTGAATTATTTTCAATTCACACACTCATAAAAGTGAATGAATTCATGTTTGGTAATAAAAAAAAAAGAATGAAAATAACCAACAAAAAAACAAATTTGTATGATAAGTTGTTATATAATGACTAAAAGTATATATTATAAATGACCGGAAAACAAAGTATCAAAAAAGCTAAAAGCATAACATTATAATTTATAAGTTTTAAAAATTGTAATGATTAAACTACAAAAAAGCATCCAATAATTAAAAATAAAGAGAGAAGTGAAGAAACTAACTAATCATTTTAAAAAAATTATTAACACCACATGCAACACACGTAAACTTTACTAATGTCATTAAAAATAAAAAATGGTACTTGGGCAGTTACATTTCTAGTCAATGGTACAGGGCGCAACTATTCTAAGAGTATATAGTTGCTTAAAGCAAGTGGAGTTCCAACATTTGACGTCACATAATACTTTGGAGATTGGACTAACATGTTTGCTAACAGTACATATACAAATGTAATTATAATAAGTTTTGTCTTGATAATCACTCATTAGTCATTTACAAATTCCAATTCTATTAAAAATAGTTTTCAAAATAAAATATTAAGGTAAATGTAAACTTTGACCGAATTAAGTAAATCTATTTTCAAATAGTTGCAACTTGCAAGGATTTGTAATATAATCCATATATATATATATATATATATATATATATATATATATATATATATATATATATATACACCTTAGTTTTAAATATTAAAATGCCTTCTTTATTCCAAAAGGATATTTTCTGCAAATTGATTTCGTTTTATTTCAAGCTGGGATTCAATTCAACTAGACATGCACAAAAGGTTCACGATTCACGCCGAACCGGCGAAGAACTGAACCTCTGACTATATTTTTTTCGTGAACCGTGAACCGACAGGTTTATAGTGTCTTTTTATGAAAAAAAAAATTGGTTTTTTCTTTTGTTCCTAACTTATAAATACTCCCACTCCTTCAATTTTTCCCTATTTCTAATCTCTCTAATTCTCTCAAAACTCTTCGTCTCTGTTTTTTTACAAAATACTTTTGTTATTTTACAAAATAGAAAATGTTTAACAAATTACTTTTGGTCACTTTTAAAAATTCAAAAAATGTTTTACACAAAGTTTACAAAGGTTTAAAGATAGTTACAAAAAAAATTAACAAAAAATTATAAAATGTAAAAAAAATTAAAAATTTTAAAATCGTGAACCGGATTTAAGGTTCACGGTTCAAATACGATTCCCCATATACCCTTCCAAGAACCGGAACCGAAACCGTTTGGATATGTATAAGTTCAACCATCAACAGAGTTTTTGAATGTGGAGTAAATAGATTCTCGTAAAAAACTGTTAGCGGCCAAAAATATTCAAGCCAAAAAATATGATTTACTGTTTTACAAGGAGTTACTGTTTTACGAGGATTTACTGTTTTATAAATACTAGTTATAGAGCCGGTGCTTCGTACGGATTCTTTTGGTAATAATACTACTATAATTTTTAAATGTGACATATATTTAAACATATGATGAACTTAAACATCGGCTTCTGCCAACATATATTATTTAAAAAATTATACTTTTACTTTTATATTAAATCAAGAGTCTCAACAAAAGTGTGTTTATTCAAATATTCGAAAGAGAAAAAAATAAAACAACAAACCATTATTTAATTTCAATTCGAGCATGTAGGTCAAACAAAAAAAAACCTTGAATATTAACCAACGAACCAAATTCCATCAAATCCGAACTAGATTTTTTTTGTAAAAATAATGTTGTTTGTTTGTTTTTAATGCTCAATCCCCCAAATCTAATTATTATTGTAGTAAAAAAAAATCAACTAATATTTTATTGTAATTTTTTTTTACCAACTAACCATTAAAAGGCTTGGATATCTCATTGTAGGAGCTAAAATTTGAATGCAAGTAATGTTGGAGACAAACTATCACAAGAATGTCATTGTCTCCATCAGTAAAAACAAGAATATCACATCTAGATGACAGAAAAATCACAAAAAAATAAAAAAAAACTTGATCACGTAAATATAATTAATATCGAAATAATACTACTTAACGAATCTAAATCTTCATCACAATTGTTGAGACAACTTATTGAGATATTTGAAACTAAAATGCACATCTAATGAAATGGACCAAAAGTAAAAGCAATTCATTGACAAATCTATAAAAAATATAAAGAAGCATAAATAGAAAAATATTTTTCCATCTCCATCGGACCCGTTGAAAAAATATTTTAAAACCATCAATATCTTAATTTTATTGTCCATTTTACATTTTAATAAATCGAAATCAATTTTTTAATAATATTTTATACGTTAAAATTTTTACGGTCTTATAGAAGATAAAATATAATGAACTTAAACAATCGGCTTCAGTCGATGTGTATTCTAAAAAATATATATTTTTATTTTTATATACAACCAAGATAGTCCCTACAAAATTGTATTTATTAAAATATTAGAAACAGGAAAAAAAAAAGTAACAAACCATTACTTATAAATTCAACTAGAGCAAACATGTAGGTCAAACAAAAGTTAAGGTTAATCATTGATACTACCATATGCAATAACGATTAACAATAGTTAAGGACAATCATTGCCGCATATATGACACTTCCTGAAGTATGGTACAAAGCAGATCATGAAATGGACCAAAAGTAAAAGCAATTCATTGACAAATCTATAAAAATATAAAGAAGCATAAATAGAAAAATATTTTTTCATCTCCATCGGACCCGTTGAAAAAATATTTTAAAACCATCAATATTTTAATTTTATTGTCCATTTTACATTTTAATAAATCGAAAATCAAAATTTTTAATAATATTTTATACGTTAAAAATTGTGGTCTTATAGAAGATAAAATATAATGAACTTAAACAATCGTCTTCAATCGATGTGTATTCTAAAAAAATTATATTTTTATTTTTATATAAAACCAAGATAGTCCCTACAGAATTGTATTTATTAAAATATTATAAACATGAAAAAAAAGTAACAAACCATTACTTATATAATTTCAACCAGAGAGAAACATGCAGGTCAAACAAAAAGTTAAGGTCAATCATTGGTACTATCATGCGCAATAACGATTAACAATAGTTAAGGACAATCATTGTCGCATATATGACACTTCCTGAAGTATGGTTCAAAGCAAATCATGATTTTTTAAGTTAACAAATCATTCTGGTTTAAAAATATTGATTGATATGAGATAAATAAGGAAAACCAACAAAATAACACAACAAATATTGTGTATAATGAATTCAGAGTTTATCAAATTACCGATACAATGATGTATTTCTATTTAGATAGTTGCAATTCATTCTTTTAATTTTATTTATTGTCTTTGTTTTATTTGAATAAAATTTAATTAAAATATATATATGTTTGTGCGTTAAACGCACGGGTGTAAGACTAGTTGTTACATAACATCAATTTCATCCAAAACTCATCTTATGATCTTATGCACTAAAAACATATATCAATACAAAATATAGTTACAAGCAATATCGATGAACATTCAAATTAATCCTCAAAATTTATTAATTATCAAAAATTTGCCAACATTTCAAAAGTGAATACATTCAGTGTATTCCATTTCTTATAACTAAAATAACCATCTAAACAAACTTAATGACTAGGATGACCATAAAACGAAATAACTAGTGTAGGAGTAGAGCTGTCAAATAGGGTAAAAGCCCGCGGGCATGCCCGCCCCGCCACCCATTAGGGGCGGGTTGGGCTGATGTATTAGATGCCCGTTTGGAAAACGAGCTTTTCGGCCTTTTCCCGTGCGGGCTGCGGGGCGGGCGGGGGGCGGGCAACCCGCACTTTCTGAACTCTAGGCCTATCAGCCTATGGCTTATAATTCTTAAAAGAATTAAAACATTACTCAACTGCCCAAGGGCCAAAGCCCCCATTCCAATAAGCATTATAATTGATTAATAGTTGGACTTAAGGTTAGGGTCTAGAACTCTCACTCTCTCAGTCATAAAAATACTCTCTCTATCTCTATCTCTCCCTCACGCACGCCGACATTCTCTCTTTCTTTCTCACACACGCCAGCACACTCTCTCAGGCTGTTAGGCACGCCGGTACGACACGGGCTTCACGACTTTCTAGTGGCGTGTGAAGAAGGATTGTGGAGGAGATTAGGGCTGGTTCATCTTCGTCTTTGCCGTCAAGGGCTTCCTCTTTGCCGCCGCCGCTAGTCTGCTTCCAGCCTTCCAGTTCCATATCCTGGCCATCCGACCCTACTTCCAGCCTTCCAGTTCCAGATCTCACGATTTCAGAGTTTCAGACCTCACTCCTTAGTCAGTCCCTCACAGAGTCACAAACTCACAGGTAAGATTTTCGATTTTTCGTATGCTTTGTTTGAGCTCTGCTTATTATCCTGCCATAAAATGGGTTAGCTTCAGAAATCAGAATGATCAAGTTGAAGGGAACAGACTAAATAGTGGGATGTAATTTTAAAAGATCAATGTGTTTGAGCTCTACTTATCAATGTGTTTATTTATTTATTTATTTCAAAATCATAGACGTAATTCATGGGCTTTGCAAAACCGATTTTGTTACTTGTTAGTGGCTATTGATTCTATAGATATTGTTAGTGGCTGTTGAACATACAGTTGATAATTTCAATTTTCAAGTATGTGTTTGGTTACTTTGGTATATATAATTCAACATGATACATTAATTGATTGTAATGCCATTAACTGTCGCAAAAGAAGTTACAGTCATGAGTCTGGATCCAACTTCTAGTTACTAGTTCTGATCTCTGATAGCTCGTAAATACTCTGTGCTACCCTGAAGCTATATATAATAAATAAGAATCATGTCATTTAAATGGGTAGTGTACTATAAGTCTATGATTGATTAAATCATATTCATTATCTACTTATGTTTTACTTTGATATAAATATCTTATTATATGTACGTAAAGTTGATGATGAAGATACAAATGTCCAAAAGTCCCCATCAAAAGCATCCACGTCGAATGTGATAGAAATTATTGATGAAGACAATGTAGATGATTTTGATGATTTTGATGATGACATGGTGATTTCCTAATTGGTGATTTGGTATTTTGGTGGATGAAATTTGAAACTTATTATTTATATTTAGTATTTGAAGTATTTTGACTTTAATGGATATGTAATTTAATTTTGTTATTTAGTATTTTAAGTATTTTGAATTTAATGGTTAAGTAATTTTGTTATTTAGTATTTTGAATTTGATGGATTATGGATATGTAATTTACTAATTTTGTTATTTTGTTATTTAGTATTTTAAGTATTTTGAATATATTAATGGATATGTAATTTTGCTATTTGAAGTATTATGAATTATTGAATTTAATGGTTTATCTGTCGAAAATTCAAATTTATCCTAATCCTAAATTCAAATAATTGATAATAAATAATTAAATAATTAAATAAACCTATTTTTGCGGGCTTGCCCGTCTTGCCCGCGGCCCTACGCGGGGCGGGTTGGGCTAGGGGTTTTCAGGATCATTATGTTCGCGGGCTTTCCCGCCCCGCAGGCCCGTTTTGACAGCCCTATGTAGGAGTAATGTCTTATCTAATTTTCTGTCTCTACTTCATCTTCCTTTTTGATTGGGTCTGAATCATCATCATTCTGGCCCTAGACATTAGTGCTAGTCTCTACACCCACGTGAGCTACGAAGTTGACATCTACTTCAATGTCGACATCTTCTTCATCCTCAGCCTCCTCCTCGAAGTCTGGATCATCTTCTATATCTGGACCATTATCAATGTCCGTCTGGAAGGCGTCCCACACTTCTTCTATACTCCGTTGGGTATTGTAGAGTCTAACATACATGTCCCAGTTACGCACCTTAGCCTCAGTGATTTCATCACGAGGTTTGTGCAAGGTATACTGGGCATCCATTAGCGCCTGTATTTGCCCTTGCAAATGGGCCTTTAACTCTCTCTTCTCTTCCTTCAATTTTTCGATGGTTCCCTCGGCTTCGGTTAACTTATGACGCGTCCTAGCCAACATCCTCTTGGTAATTGTTAGAGGTCAAGCAATAGACTTCCTAGCCATCATTTTACGCGTCATTCCTACAAGTAACAAGAGTACATCAGTTTTTAATCATCTCCTTAAATCATTAGTTAAATCTTAACTTAGTTATAATCACAACTTAATGCTAGTATCATAATCATATCTTATTGTCAATTCTTATTCCTAGCTGTTTCTAAATCCTAAGACCATCCAGATCTGAAGCCTAAGATCTTATACCAACAACCTGTAACGCCCCAAACTCGGTACCGACATCGCAGTCCCACAATTTTGCCATGTCACCAACAATCATAACTTAAATCATAAACATTCCCAAACTCATCATAAATAAACCTTAATGCATCCCTTAACTCAAATCAAGATAAAACCCAAGACAATGTACTACAAAATTCAATACTAAATAAAAATTAAACATTCTTAATAAATGTACTGTCACGTAATTAAATAGAAGTCTAGATTTAGAAATCTCGGAACCACCATCTTGGTCAACCCAAGCCAAAATTCTCTAATGGATCTCACTTATTACCTGAGAGAAAAGATTACGAAGGGGTGAGCGAACAATGCTCAGTAAGTTCATATACAACCCCTTCGGTTACTAAGGAGGAGTTGACCAGAAACAAATCAGAGATAAATATTTTAAGTATTCAAAATCCATTATTCAAATATCGATAAATGAAAGCAGTTATCAAATTTTGATTTAAGGGAATGAAAGACAAATGAAAATAAACGTACAAAGATGACTCGGGTAACCAACTGTAACCAACCGTCCCATATCGATTAGAGACAACTGACTACTCACAGAATCTCATGATCACAAAAGCAATTCAAATATTTACTCCGAAAAGTTTCGATAGTTCGATAGAATTTAGTATATCCAGATAACCATACCACTAGTTAGGTGACATTCGATAAATTCAATTATTCAATAATCACATCCACAAATCAAGTGGTATTCGAAAAAATCAGTAATTCGATAATCATATAATCGGCTTAGTGATCATGGTAGAATTTCAAAGAATGCAATATTAGTACAAAACTATGCATCGCAAAAATCATATTTTTGATATCAAAAGACATCTCACATGAAACTTGATAATTATGTGAGATTAACAAGAATAACATTCATGATTTCGAAAGAAGCATAAGCGACGGAATTCAAATTCAATTACCGACCCAAGTCGACGTACGTTTCAAAAGAATATCAATGTTAAGGAATTTAATGGAAACCTAACGAATAGTGCTTAAAATATTGGAGACCTAAAAGAGGTATGATCCCTTACCTCGATAAGCTTAGCATCAAAATAACACGTACAATTGTCCTAAGCTTGTTTGCCCAATTCTATAATCACAATGTAACAACATCACAAACTAAAATTGTCTAAATAAAGAATTCCTAATGTTAATATTAAATCATAACTACCAATAATATATCATGACTCAAATTATCCTTGGTGTTTATTTATCCAATAACAAAAATAATATTCCCACATTAATATATGTATAGGTATATATACTATTAATTATTTAATTTGGTCTCTTTCATGCACCACATTAATATATGTATAGGTATATATACTATGGATCAGCGAATGTTGCTTTTAGGACTCCGCTGGCACCTTATGAGAAATCAAAGTTTTTGGGTTTCGGGGGGAGTACGGTCGCAAGGCTGAAACTTAAAGGAATTGATAGAAGGGCACCACCAGGAGTGGAGCCTGCGGCTTAATTTGACTCAACACGGAGAAACTTACCAGGTCCAGACATAGTAAGGATTGATAGACTGATAGCTCTTTCTTGATTATATGGGTGGTGGTGCATGGCCGTTCTTAGTTGGTGGAGTGATTTGCCTGGTTAATTCCGTTAACGAACGAGACCTCAGCCTGCTAACTAACTATGTGGAGGTATCCCTCCACGACCAGCTTCTTAGAGGGACTATGACCTTTTAGGCCACGGAAGTTTGAGGCAATAGCAGGTCTGTG
>JABEVN020000217.1:0-7500 GCA_013146195.2 Codonopsis lanceolata | reverse complement strand
CCGGAGCTTTATTTTCAAAATCTTTTCATTTTCTGCCTTATATTATGTTATTCAGCTTTATTTTCATTCTGCAAAATATACATACATGCATTCATTTTGTCATTTTATTTTGGGGATTAGGACCCATTTTTTATATAAATAAATAGATTCCCCGCTTTTCTTTCTATTTCTTGATGGTATGCTTGCTTGCTCGCGCTTAAGCTAAAAAGCCGAGAAAATCCACAAATAACAAAAAGACAAAGCTATATACATTTTATTTTCAATTTCTATATCTAAAAAAAAACTCTTTTTTTAGCTTTTTAGATGCCGCACACACGTGCACATGCATATAAATATATTCCGAATCGCTACCCTACACCACGGCCAAATTTACCCCCGCATAAGCCAACGTTAGATCGCATATAGATTTTCGGGACACTTCAAAGACCGACCGGTTTTGCATTTTAAATTGTGGGTCGGTCCCAAAAAAAAAATGTGCGCAAGTCAAAAAAAAATGTGCGCAAGTTAAAAAAATATACTTGGGGCCGACTTATTATTTTCAAATGCTCGACCTAGATCATTTGAATGGTGGATCCCGGAAGAGTATAGGCCCTTCGCACGGGATCGATCCGATCTCGGGAAGTCGAAAGGCGTGGAATACGTTGGTCCTATACTCTGGAGAAAGAATCCACTGTTCAAGGAAAAGTCCTGAGACTGTCAAAATTAAGCAGGTGCTTATCCGGTCATTTTGTAGGAAAAATAATAAATAATAAAATATACTAATAAAGACACGCTGTACTCCAAGCCCAGAAAAGCCTTCACCAAATTCTTCGATACCAAGCCCATTTTCCCCTTAAACCCGGCCCGAATTTGGAAAGGCGAGACAAGATCGCCGATTGGTACGGAATAAAGTGCGTAAATCATATCGAAGTAAACGATCGAACGATCGTAAACAAAAGGGTACAGATCCGCATAAAGTGAATGGCAGAAATGAACAACCCGATACTATGGGTACGGGGCTCCTGTGGTATGCTCCGACTCCAAAGAATGCAAAGAAGTTGGCTAGCTGGCTAGACCAAAATTGGGTGCATTGGGTG
Organism: Codonopsis lanceolata; assembly: GCA_013146195.2. NCBI lineage: Eukaryota > Viridiplantae > Streptophyta > Magnoliopsida > Asterales > Campanulaceae > Codonopsis > Codonopsis lanceolata. Next base: position 6,424 of record JABEVN020000217.1, on the reverse strand, counting down.
CAACGATCGAATAATGAGCCAAATGGCTAATCTAGTACAAAGCTTGAAATCCAGTGGTGAGGTAATTTCTTCCCCTGCAGTTCCCCAAGAAGCTTCAACCTCACATATGCCTCCAAACCCATACCCTCAACCAAACACTAACCCACCAAACACTACCATCACTCCAAATCCTAACCCTCTACCAACTCCCTACTACCCAAATGTCAATCCTTACCCATCATACCCTCCATATCCTCTCCCAAACACCAACATTCCCCGTGAGTCCAAATGACCTCCCTTTTCCCATAAACAACCCGCCTCCAAAACAGCCCACATATGGATCCCCAAAGCTATAACTCGTCAGGCCAAGTTACTACTTACTTACCTCCTGATGATCCTAGCCATCTAGCCGAAAACATCCAAAATCCATCAGCCTATACTACCAAAAATCCATATACTGCCAATAACCCACCAGCTCAAAACCTATACCTTTCCAACAATCCACCAGCCCAGAATCCACCAACCCAAAGTCTCTATCCAGCCCAGAATCCCTATACTGCCCAACATCCCTATACAGCCCAAAACCCATATCCAGCTCAAAATCCTTGCCTGATTCAAAATCCCTATCCACCCAAAATCCATCGGCTACATAGCCCAAAACCTATATCCAGCTCGAATCCGCTGACTCAAAATCCAACCCATAATCTGCACTCCAACCCAAAATCCTTACCGACACCACGAAATTAACCCAATTTTCCCAAATCACCGCCAAAGATATACCTAAAACCAACTCCCCACCACCAAAATGGAAGCCGACATGGAAAACATGAAAACCATGATGCTCAAACTTCTCAACAAAGGGGAATTTTCTACGCGGGCACTGACATTAAAACCTTCAGCCGTACTACCCCCAAATTTCAAAATGCCCGACATAGAAAAATTCGACGGGACCGGATGCCCTATCTCCCACCTAAAATCTTACTCTACTGGCATGCAATCAAGAGGGGCTAGTGTCGAAGCCATGGCCTCCAATTTTCACCTTACCTTGATAGGGGCTGCTAAGCAATGGTTAATGCTAGCAGATGATAGCACCATGGGCACTTGGGATCAAATCGCTGAAGGGTTCCTAGAAAGGTACAAAGATAATACCATCACTGAAAATAAAAGGGAACTTGAGACATGCACCCAAAAAGAAAATGAAACATTCGCAGAATTTGTAGCCAGATGAAAGGATAAAGTCGCCCAGACTTTAGACAGACCTGATCCGGCTGAATCATGTAGAATGTTCATCAAAAACCTCTAGCCCATTTACCTAGAGCGCATGCGGTATCTCCCCTATAGCAATTTCAAAGAAATAGTGGAGATAGGAGTCCGTATTGATGAAGAAATACGCACGGGATCCCTAGAGATTGATGCACATACACCCCCAATTTCACTCTACAACTCTGAATCAGATGAAGAATCTTTGGAAGAAGTCAACATGGTTGAAAGGATTTCACCTGGTAAATACAGTAATGTGTCATGGTCATACAAGACGAATGAATCTGTCAACTCTGTTGAAGGAAGCAGTAATGCCATCAAGAACCTCATAGGACCCTACCAAGCTAAAAGAAGGCATTACGATGAACTGAATGCCCCAATGTCCCTGATTTTCCAAGGCTTAATGGCACAAGGAGTTTTGAAACCAATGGAAAATTATCGACCTCCGTCAAAGCTATCAGACACGTGGGACCACTCTCATCATTGCGAGTATCATCGTAGCAGTGGCCATCCCACTGATAAGTGTTATAAGCTCAGGAGTGCCATCCAAGATCTTATTGATGGCCAAATCATTGAAAAGCCGCACCCTTGATTGTCTCTAATAAAAGTGGAAAATATCCTAGGATACCCTTGTATATACACCTCCAGAGACTCTTTGTACCTTTGGATGTCCTTTTGTCAAATAAAATCTCCAGAAACAACTCTTTTCAACCCGGCGTCAATTTTCATAAATTTTGGGATCCGGTACCACTAACAATGTTTGCAAGGTGAAAAATTAACTATTACCATTTACTCTCCCCGAGAAGATTGTCCAGAGGTACGTAATCGTCACATCCCATTTCAAAAAAAAAAAAAAGGAGTTTTCTAGCAATAAAAACAAATCACGTGTAATACTTAGTTTTCTTTTCATTTATATATATATATATATATATATATATATATATAATCGTTTCTTTTTGCAAAAAAAAATTGTTCTTTCAAAAATAAAAATAAAAATCTCTATTCTTTCAAATTCAAAATTCAAAAAAAAAAAAAGATTAGCAAAATGAAAATTTCTTCTCTGTCGGGAGTTGAACTACGATGACCCGAGCCTCGAAATGAGGAACGAGGCCTTTTGGGTTCGGTCAAAAGCTTTGATTTACTTTTCAAAAAAAAATAGATCGTTCAAAGAAAAAAAAAGAGGAGTATTTTCTATGTGTTGTCTTTTGTTTCCCAAAACATGTAAAGACAGGAAATCTCCCTCACCATCATTTTCAATTGCCATCACCAGTTGATAAGTGCATCAGTCATTCTTGATTCAAAAAAAAAAAAATCAGTAAGTCCTACTTCGAGATGTTAAGGTCCGCCACTCAAAAAAAATGATGCAAAAAAAAAAAGAAAAAAAAAACATTAAAAAAAAAAGACCGATAGGGAGCCGTAAAAAGAAAGGAGAGCCGAAAAGCCAAGAAGGCGTAAAATCTGAAAGGCAGAAATCCGTAAAAGGCCGACCTCCGTGATCATGTGCAACACTTTAGGACTAGGGGCTTTCAAACCCGAGGGGTATCTCTTTTGCCCATATTGATGCCTACGGCCCATCCTTGCAGTGTGCTCACCGATCCATTTGGTCTCCATTCTTTCAAAAGTCCAATCGAGTCCTCAGATCGAGCTTTCCAAAGGTATCCATCTCGATATTCAAGTGTGGTAAATTCTTGCTTCTCCTATATTAGCTTGTCAAGTTTTCTTCTTGATCTCTGAGCACATATCGCCGAAGTATTTGTAAAAAAAAAAAAGAGAATGATGATGATGAGTCAACTCATGAAAAAACATGATAAAACCACACGAGTTGATAATGAGTCATTTCAAAATATGGACCCACAAACCATTAAAAAAAAATCGATGAAGCAACCTTCTGTCTTGGTAAAGGTCATCTTCGACCCCATTGCCGAGCTATTAAATGGCACACTAGGGACTTCCAACCATACACCAGACCTCTTCCAAATACCTGAACAAATCCACCACATACCAAAGCATAACCATCTCTAAGAGCCAACTTCTCAAAACTGGGGTTGATTCACCCTTATATATACATCCACCAAGAGTGACAACCTTCTTTTGTCCCAATAGAGAAAACAGATATCTCTTCAAGCACTCTTTCAAATTGCCCCGAGAGGTCAAAAAAAAAACAAGCCTCTCTTGAGAGATTTCAAAATTTCTCTCGCAAAAAAAAAAAGAAAAAAAAAGGAAGAAGAAAAAAAAAGAGAGAAAAGAAAAAGAAGCCCTCCCGAGCAATTCCTCAAAATCTTTCTCTCGCAACAAAGAAAATATCAATCACTCTGGACCATCCCATAACCCACAACCAAAGCCAAAAGCCGACCTCCCAACCATATCCACAACCAGGTCCAAAAACCAACTTTCTATCCAAACCCAGCGGCCTAAAAAGCCACCAATGGTCCCTTCGACCGCCTTTCAAAAAAAAACACACACAAATCCACGCCCCCAAAATACATTTGAATCGAGGCCAACCAAATCCTCAACCCTAAAGCTAATCCATCCCAAACACTTAGACACTACACCCCAACCTAGTTGCAACCTATAGCTTTGTTTCAATCGGTTGTGTAACGTGATCCGGACGTATAATTCCTTGCTAAAGACACATAAAACTATCAAAAGATAAATGTTAAGTAGGGTCCATGAAACTCATGATACTTGGCGATAAACTCGGATCATGACTCTTCTTTTGTCCATTAGAGTCATCCCTTTCTCTCGAGCATACTCATTTCTATCTCCCACAAAATCTCTCCAAATCGATTCTGTCTGGGCTGTCCCTAGTTAATTTCTCCAGAACATTCCCTCATGCATGCAAAATTTGGTTGATGAAATTCATCCCTGGGCTTCTCCGCCAAACTCATTGGATACATAAAGACTCATCGCTCGAAGCTATTGCCATTTCCATCTCCGCCTCTGAAGAAACGAAGAAACTACAAAGGCATGATCCTTCGAAACAAGCGGCTTATCTTCGCATGCATTGAAAGACGGCTCCCTATAAGGTAAAAGCTCGCTAGGTTGAAAACCCGAAAAGGGCTGCCTAGGCAAAAGTTAGAGCACTAAAAAACAAAAAAAAGAAGAAGAAAAAGTGACCCCTCGAGGCATCGATTAGTAGGATTTACTAATCTTCCGATTGAATTCTTTCTTGAATAATGCACTAGTCAAAAGACCGAAAATGACCTAGCATCCCGTTCTCACACTCCATCTCAAATATCACCATCAACTCCTATATTCATAACTCTTCAAAGCCAACTGGAAGCCACATCTCAAGCTCTTATAGTACATTTTCATCGCTTTGCCTTATCTTGTCTTTAACATGTTTAAGAAACAGATGATACACATGCACATTCAAAAGTCCTTCTCTAAGAAAAGAAAATTGCATTCGCATGCTTGTATCTTTTGCTTGCATCTTTCTATCGCATCTTATTAGGTCTTCCGCTCACCATCGCTTGAAATATCTTACAAAGATCTCACCAAGGATCACCTCCCAAAGATCCTCAAAGATCATCAAAAGTGACAAAAATGTGAAGTTCATATCCCAAGAATGGGGAGAAAAGCTTTAAAAATCAAGAAGAAAGCAAAAGAGAAATTTCCACCAAGGCGGAAATAACAACAAAAAGAAAATTTCCCATTGAAGGTGAAAATGAAGCAAAGAAGAAATTTCAAATTAAGGCCGAAAATTGTAGCGAAAAGGGAAAAGATTTTCGCAAAAGCCGGAACCGCAGTTGTAACAAAATCCCCAGTAGTGCAAAGAAAGAACGAAGAAAGCATCATAAAAATAAGAAAGCAAAGCAAAGAATAATGTAAATCGCAGAAGCAGAATGAAGTCACACAAGCAAGAAGAATGTAAATCGCAAAAGCAAAGAAGAATCTGTAAGAAAAGGTAAGTATTCTACCCCTTTCGTATCAATAACTGTTGGAAAACTTTCCTTTTAAGGGCACACAACCCCTGATCGTAGGGAAAGTTTTGTTCTCTCCAATGAAGGCAGTTCCCGAGGAGACATTTCATACCGCATCACATGCATCACAACACTTGATAATCACTACTTTGCAAAGACTCGCTCGATAAGCCTTGCAACACTAGCATTACAACACATACATCACTTACATTTTGTCTTTTTAGTAATGCGATGGATATCGATTCGGGCCAAGCATGCAATGGATATTGCATCCGGTTTTCGAGTAATGCGATGGATATCGCATTCCCGCTGGCGATGCAATGGATATTGCATTCGTTCTTTTCGAGTAATGCGATGGATATCATTCTAAGATTGTGATGCAATGGATATTGCATCCGGTTTTTCAGGTTAATGCGATGGATATTTATTTACGCGCATGCAATGGATATTGCATCCGCCCCACATGTTAATGCAATGGATATTGCATCATGTTTAGTCAACGCAATGGATATTGCGTTTTGTGTCAATGGCGCAATGGATATTGCATCCATATTTCGATGCAATGAATTGATCCGCATTGTTTGTGTCAACGCAATGGATATCGCGTTTTTGTGCAGGGGGATGCAATGGATATTGCATCCATTTTCCGCTTTTAATGCAATGGATATTGCATTAGGTTTGTCAACTAATGATATTACGCTTTGTGTTGGCGATGCAATGGATATCAAGGCCCATTTTCATTAATGCAATGGATATTGCATTAAGTTTGGTCGACGCAATGGATATTGCTTTTTGTGTCGTTGCGCAATGGATATTGCATCTGTTTCATGTCAACACAATGGATATTTTGGTGTCAACGCAATGGATATTGCATCCTGTTGCGGTTAATGCAATGGATATTGCATTTGCTTCATGGCGACGCAATGGATATTGCGTCAGGTCGTGGATGCAATGGATATCAAGGTTGCGGTCGCGACGCAATGGATATCGTGATCTGCTTTTTCCGTGTTAATGCAATGGATATTGCATTTTGTTTTCTTACGACGCAATGGATATTGGCGTTTATGTTACGATGCAATGGATATTGCATTTAGTTTTGAGTCGACGCAATGGATATTGCATGCAGGTCACGACGCAATGGATATTGCATCTGCTCGCAGTTAATGCAATCAGATATTGCATTAAGTTTTGGTCGACGCATATCCATGCTGGTATTCTTTACATGCTTTTTTCACTAGGTTGTACTTGATACATAATTATCT
>JABEVN020000216.1:0-47666 GCA_013146195.2 Codonopsis lanceolata | reverse complement strand
TGGTCTTAAAGATGAATCAAAGGAACCGACTCAACAACTATGTGTTTCATTTAGTGTCCGATCTGGGGCACTTATTTAGTGGTCCGGAATGTTTTGTCATGGTATGAAGCCTGTTGTTTTTTGGAGTCCGGAGCAAATGGCACTTTAGTCTAAAAATGGACATGTTTGTACGTGACTAATTAACATGGAGTGCATACCAAAATTCTAGATTAATAAAAATCACAAGTGTGAAACTTGTGTAGAAGCAAAGTTAACAAGAACGTCCTTCCATTCTATTGAAAGAAATAGTGAACCACTTGGATTAATTCACATTGATGTGTGTGATTTTAAATCAACACAATCAAGGAACAAGTACTTCATACCTTTGTTGATGATAGCACAAGATTTTGTTATGTGTATCTTCTTTAAAGTAAAGATGAATTGAAGCAATAGGGAAGTTTATTCTCTAAAAAGCGAAGTTGAGAATCAACTTAACAAGAAGATTAAGATGTTAAGAAGTGATCGTGAGGTGAATATGAATCACCATTCGCGAATTTTTGCTCTAAGCATGGAATAATTCACGAAACCACTTGCACCTTATGCACCCTCGATAGAATGGCATGCACGCAAAAAATCGAACTTTAAAAAGATGATGAATGCCATGTTGTTAAGTTACGGATTACCACAACATGGGGAGTTTCTAAGTCGCCTAATTACCTTTTAAATAAGATACCCGCAAAAGCTTAACAAAAGCCCTTACGAGATGTGGCATGGAAGAGTTCCATCCTACAAATACTTGCGAAGTGTGGGGGTGTATTGCAAATGTTCTTTGCCTTTACCTAAAAGGTGAAAGTAGGACCAAAACCTGATTGACAGATATTCATTGGTTACATTACACAAAGCAGTGCTTATCGCTTTCTTGTGCACGAGTCTAAGATAGAAGACATACATAAGAAATAATAATAGAATCTCGAAATGTTTCTTTCTTGAAAATGTATTTCCATAGCAGGTTGATGAAGTCTAACTCATCTAAACGGCATGCTTCTAAGAAGAAGACATGAAAAGAATGAGCAAGAAGAGGTAGAACCTCGTCGTAGCAAAAAGTAGTGGGTAGAAAAATCTTTTGGTCCATTTTCTTACCTACATGCTAGAAAGTGAACCTCAAAGCTACAAAGAGGCAGTGAGTTCTCAGGGACCTCAATGGAAAGAAGCCATTAAAAGTGAAATTGATTCCATTATTCAAAATCACACTCGGGGAACTAGTGGACCTCCCTCAAGGAAGTAAACCATTAGGGTATAAGTGGATTTTTAAGAAGAAAATGAAAGTAGATGGAACAATTGATAAGTATAAGGCCAGACTTGTAATTAAAGGTTACAGACAACGTGAAGGCCTTGATTATTTCGATACTTATTCTCTTGTTACGAGAATAACCTCCATTAGATTAGTACTTGCTATTGGGCCGCAATTGGAAATCAAGTACATCAAATGGATGAAGACTGCCTTTCTAAATGGTGATTTAGAAGATGAGATTTACATGGAGTAACCGTGAGGGGTTTTTCTCGCCCAGCAAGAAAACAAGTGTGCAAGTTGGTTAAGCTCTTTATATGGCTTAAACAAGAACACCAAAAACAATGCAGAAATTTGATAATGCCATGTTGGGTTTGGATTTAAAATCAATGAATGTGATAAATGTGTATATGTAAAGGACACTGAAATGGCTATGTCATTTTATGTTCGTGACGACATGCTTATCATTGGTAGCAATGATAATATGATCAAATCCCACAAAGATATGTTAAACTCGAAATTTGACATGAAAGATATGGAGTTAGCTGATATAATCCTTGGTGTTAAAATTTCTAGAATTTCAAGTGGACTTATTTTAAGTCAGTCACACTATGTGGATAAAATTCTAGAAAAGTTTAACAAGGATGACATTGCAATAGCTAGAACTCCTATTGACACAAGTCTACATCTCAAAGAATAAGAGGCGAGATCGCTTTCTCAGTAGAATACTCGAAATCATAGGAAGTCGATGTACTTAATGAGTTGTACAAGGCCGATATTGCTTATGCCGTGAGTAGATCGAGTAGATATACGAGTAATCCCGACCGATCACCGAAAGCGATAGTCAAAGTACTAAGGCATTAAGATATACTGGATTACGGATCGCACTATACAAGAGATCCGCTAGAATCAAGGATATACAGATGCTAATTGATCTTCGATATTAAAGACTCAAGGTCTACTAATGGGATTTGTATTCACTTTGGCAAAAAAACATATCATGAAATCTTCTAAATGCATCAGAATAGCTAGATCCACGATGGAGTCCGAGCTTATAGCTTCAGATAAAAGTGGTGAAGAAGTCGAGTGGCTATGCCAATTTAGAAGATATTCTAAGATGGACAAAACCCCCAAGAATTTGCATACATTGTGACAAAGCAATTAGCTATTGGCGTAAGTATGAGCAATATGTACAATGGTAAGTCTGCACATACACCGTAGGCATAATAACATTAGATAACTACTCAACTAGTACTATCTCTATTGACTACGGAGTCAAAGGATAATATAGCGGATCCGTTAACCAAAGGGTTAAATCGAGAGTTAGTTGAAAGTCATCAAGAGGAATGGGTCTCAAACCTCTTGAAAATAAGTCTATACAATGGATTGACCGAGATCCCAAGATCTAGGTTCAGCGGACAACCTAATTGTAAAAAGACTTTGAGTCATCAGGGGGAATTCATCTCTTATCAACCGATGAGTGTAAGTAAAAGGATAAGCATATGACTTTTAATGATTCTAAGAATCACCTATGTGAGAGAGAAGTGGGGTCGCTCAAGAGAATTGCATGAGACTCAATTCTTAGACCCTCTAGCAGTAACTGCACGTATGTTCAAAAATGAATGAACATCTATGAGAACGAATGTCGAAGATTCCTCAAGTGAAGTATGTAATCGTTATTCCTAAGGCGTAATGCTCAAAGACATCATGTCTACCGATCACTTAAAGTTAGCATGCTGCTAAAGTGGAAGGTTAAAAGGTTTACACCTACCTCATCCTACGCAGTTTCAACTGGAAGTTTATCACCATCATCGTCAATTTCCTTCATGTGGGGGATTGTTGGAAAACTAGTGTTTTTAAGTAAAGTAAATTGGGGCTTTGAGGCACTAATTTATTTGTGATTCATTTATGTAATGACTATGATAATTGTAGAATTATGTTCTTCTCCGTGAATACATAAGAATATTATATTTATTTGTCCAATTCGGATATCGGATGAATAAGTTATAGAGGTTTAAAGTAGGACATTGGAAATGTTGGAAGTGGGTTATCACACATTGGAAAAATATGAAAGGCTTGAAGGGTTTATATACAAAGGCTCCCTTGTGTTTGGGTAAGCTTGTATAGAAAGAACTATCCCTCCCGCGCCCGCAGGGGGGGGGTGCAAATCAAGGTCCAATTTGGCTTGGACTGACATACTCGTGTGCCTGCACATGCGGACACGAATGTCGGACACAAATTGTGCTACCTAGACAAACCCGCTTCGTAACTCCAACATTAAAGAGCAGATTAATTCTGTTTTAATGGACAGATTAATTCTGTCTTAATGTCTGCTTTAATTGAGTGATTAATGGGCATAATTAAAACGTGTTCATTTTTTGGCCTATATAAAGGAATTACCATTCTCCACAACACAGGACACACACTTAACAGAGAACACGTAATTCCTCTTCCTCTCATACACCTGCTTTGCATTGCATCTTGAACATCTTCTTCTTGGCTTCCTATTTTGGTGATAGATTTCTGGCATTATTCAGTTCGCCGGACCTTAAATGCAAAGTCATCCAGTACTACTATTGTATCCTGGGAGACGTTCGTCCCAAGTAAGAACTCCACGCACTTACAGGGAGTGGGACGAATAACGTTTCAAGGAAATTGTGTGTTACACAGGCCTCGGTCACGCTTTTCTTCCACCATCAGACATCAGTCTTCCACCGGCAGACATTAGTCCTTCCACTGGTAGACCTGTAGTACTTCTGCCAGCAGACCTTCACCAGAAGAAATTTCACTAGCAGACCTTAGTTCAAGTTACCAGCAGACTTGGAACAAAGCCACCAGCAGACTTCAAAGCAAGTCACCAGCAGACTTTATAACAAGTCACCAGTAGACCTTCACCGGCAGACTTTGGATTAAGTCACCAACAAACCTTTGCTCAAGGACCAGTAGACTTCACAAGTCTCCCTCAACCAGCATCTCAACGGTTTTGTATTCTATTTTTATTTGTATTAAAATCTGTAAGATTGTATAAGGTGTTACCCAACATTAGCTTGCTATAATTTTATTATAACATTTCATCAAACAATCATCATCTCATGTAAATCATATCAATAGCCACGTAGCACAACAATTCATATAATTAAGTGCTCGTACAATAAACCACATAAGAGAGAAGATGACTTCCTTTCCGCTTCCGCCATGTAGCTCCTGCAAAACACGTGTAACCAAATGTGTCCTCGATATCCCTTTTGTGGTATCGACGTCCCCGAGACAATCTCCTCGAGTTCCATAACTATTAATGTCATGTGTATTACTATAACAATGATTAGCTACATCCCTACCGTGGCCATCGATGGAGGGGTGTGTGCAACCCGGAACGACGATTCATTACGATCACGAATCCCACAATTCGTGAAGACAATGCATCGTCCCGCCAAAGACTCAAACAAAACTACGCCAGCTGGACTCAAATGCAAGCACATGTAATATATACTCGAATGCTCAACCAAAGGAAAAGTACAACAAGTTTATGAAGAACACTTAGGTATTAAAGCCTTGATATTATTGCTATAATGTGTTTATGTGCTAGTTAGCATTGAAATGCATAAATCTATATGTTCATATTAATCCCATAATCGACTCCATTGAGTCATTTCTACTTTTCTAAATTCTAGGCGTAGAAGCTATTTGCATAATGACCCTCCTATATTCATTAGCTAATATTCATGGCTAAGTTCTCAAGGTTAACAACATTGTGTAACCTAAAATAATCCATACCTTCCCAACAAAATCCCCAAGCATGGTTCATAGATTAACACTTATTAATTAAAATCAATCATCACATTTGAAGCATATATCTCAAGATAGAATTTTATCTAGCATGCTCTCACCAAAAATAGACATTCATCTAACATGCTCATAACCAAGATATGAATTCATCTAGCATCTCACAACCTTAAAGTCATGAATTAGAGTTGAACAACATACTTTTATATACATGAAAGTCAACTTAGTTCATTAAAGTCAAACATTACATTCCAAGCATATGAATCAAAGCAAGAATTCCTTTATCATATTCACAACCAAAAATAGGAGTTCATCAAGCATACCCCCAAACCTTAAACATATAACCATATGTAATTCCAATAATTCATAAATATTCAATAGAAACCCTCACCATGATTCATAACACAAGTAACATCATTTAGTATACAAGAATCATGTCCAACCCTAGGTTTCTAGAAAATTACTTAACTATAATGCTCAAAGGTATAAAATCACAAAATGAAGCTTAATAATATACTTCATGAAACATAGAAATCATCATACTCATGCTTCTAGCAAGTTCACTCTTCAAAACTCAAAATAAAATCACACAAAGCATATATGTGTACTCATTGACCTCAAATAACAAGCCCTTTGTTTTCTTTAGGGTCAATGAGCACAAAATCCAAAAGAAGAGGAGTATAGTAGCTTACTTAGCTTGGATGAAAACCACAAAGAATGCAAACCGGATCGGTGCAGTTGTTCTACTTGTCGAGGGCTTCAAGAATTCGAAGTTAATCGATGATCCAAGGGTCGGATCTTCATGGATCGAAGGAAGAAGAGCTAGGGCTCAAAGCCCCCATGGACTCCCACTCCCCCCCTCTCTCTCTCTCTAATAAGTATGAAGAAGAAGAGAAGAAATGAGGGGAATTGCTGCAATTACAAAAGGATTTGTGTATTTATACTTCCACAATTAAAGAGGGCATAATAGGGAATTCCATGGTACAATTAGTAAAGATTAGGAGTAATTAACCACTAATCCAACCTTAATTAACTACCCAAGAGTGTTAGGACATGATTAGGACTAAGTATGGGGGTTAGGAATGGTTTATAGGGGGTTTAATGAGAGTAGGATAGGAAATTCACTCCAAGAAACCAAACAGGGGCAGGGCTGTTACGGGGCCCATGCGCTCGCATGGTCTCCTACCATGCGACCACATCCCCCTTATTTTCCCTTGGAGACTTTTTCCGTTGACTTTGTGGAGGTAAGGTCCTTCCCTCATGCAATCGCAAGGCTTAAAGCTCTAAAATGTCCTATAATTCAACCCTAAAAGATCTCAAACACATAACTAAACCAAACAAGGTTCAAACCACATTCAAAGTAGGTCTAGAAAAACTACGAACAACTCCCGAAACAACTCGGAGCGAAACCAGAGTAAGGTACAACAACATGCTAACGAAACGACGAATGAAACCATGAACCGACGGGCAAGAACATAAGATTATAAATAATTCAAAAGGCTATTGAATAGAATTGAATGATTATCAGTTGTTAAACAACATATATGAGAATAACTCCCGAAAGATGAGGCGATCACACGAATAAATCTCGAACTACGCGATAGGAACGATTGCTAACCTCGAAGCGTCAAAACATCACTAGACTTAAGGAATGTATCAAACTAGAAGTCTAACACATCTAGACATGTTAATAATTATCATGTAAAGATCTAGGACCAAATCGAGGTCACGAACACAGAACGCAAACAAACTCTTAATCGCGTCACATTCCGACTAACGTCGAGTTATGACTTGTGACTTTAGCAAGTCTACAACTATAAGGTATCTCTTAATAGTATTTTTTTCTTAATGTGGTCACTCATACACATCTAGAATTTCTCACAAACCAGTCAAGCAATCAACAAAGGAAGATATGCGACCATCACACGCAAATCAAGCTAACCAAAAATCGGGGTATTACATTTAATAATACATTAAAAATTAATATATACCATGAGTCCCCCACTAATACCAAATTTGGGGTATGAATAGTGCAAACTCAAATTTGGGGTAGAACTATTCTGTAACACCTGGGAATTGCATATTTTCTTAATTGTGCGTTAGGGTGCTTTAGCATGATTAATTACGTGCTATGTGCTATGTTTAATGTGTTTATGTGTTTTGTGCGGTGGACTTGGACAATTGTCCTACGAGAGTCCATTTGAGCTCAAGATATGTTGGGCTTGATGTGTGACGTATTTAAAGTCCATATTGGACTTTGGTTATGTTAGTTATGATTTATAACATTAGAATAGGAGATAACACGTTAAAACTAAAAAATATATATTTTCAGCTAGATTGACCCGACATGTATCGTACGTTACGTGTTTCTTTTTATATTGTTAAAATATATTTTTATTTTAACATTGGCTAATTAATGATTATTTAATATTTAATTGGGTCAAATTGGTGATTAATTGGTTTTAATAATCTTTTGACCACCCAATAAAATTGATACTCAAAATGACTAACCAATTAATTGGTATATTATTTATCACTTAAGTGATCATTCATTTATTTTCGGCTGAAGACTAGTCAACAATTGTTTCCTTTCTTTTCATTTGTTTAACTTTGGTCGGTGGTGGACATCGTCTATTTTATTCGATAGTGAGCAGCAACAATTCATTTATTCGTTCTTTCTTCTTTCTTCAGCCGACTTCCGCTGTGAGTTACGAGGGTTTAGTTTTCGGCTTGATTTATTAACGAAATGTTACCCGTTTTTAATTCCGACTCCACAGGGGTGTTCTATGTGTCGAGGGCACATTTACACCAGAATATTTTGTGTTTTCATTAATATTTTTCGGTAGAGGTAAGTTACTATCCCCTTTCCTTTGTATGTAATAATTGCATACATGAACTGTGGGCTACTCCCATATGATTTGTTTTGAATATGGAGTATAAATAATTTAGTTACAAATTATTATTAATTTTAACTGGTTAATATGTTAAATGGTTTTAAACCATTATTATGCCGAGTAATACGTCGGTGAGATTGTGTTGAGATGAATCCTACAAATCGCGGTGATGCCCGAAATTTATAAATATTAAACAAATGACTCATCAGAGTCGATTTAGGGACAATAAAATATAACGAGTGACGTGCTCGATTCCTACAATAATAGGGAATACTTTGGTGTAGTTTATTATATGTAAAATATTACATACCTTGGTATTTGTGTGTAAGCAAATAAATGCTTAAGTGTTTATTTACAGGCAAATAAGCATGCTTGTTACGTGTGTTGAGATCCTCTACTTTGAGACTTGACAGTTGTATTTATTAGCAAGTAAACATCTACTTGTGCATCGCATTGAGTCCAGCTGGTATATGTGGTTAGGTTGACAATGGGACGATAGTAGTCTTTACGAGAGTTAAATCTCGTGATCGCTACGGGTCGTTGCATGGGTCTCTCCCTTGTTATTGGTCATGACAAGGATGTAGCCTTATTAGAGCAATTCGCATGACAAACAGAAGGCTAGACTCTTGGGTAAAACTCGGGGTAATGAGACTCTTGGTTAAGTCCCAAGGTCATTGGTTCTAGATACTATTGGGTTCAGACATGGTTCAGCTTCTGATCAGACATGTATTAGCGCGTGTACTACAGCAGCAACGCAACTATGGTATTTGAGATATAAGCCGAGACGGAAAGCTTGCCTACAGTTGTATATCCTAATTATGTGTTTAATTACGTTGAGTCAATGTGCATTATAACATGATCAACGTGATGTGTGCAAGTATATGTACAGCTATGCTTGATTTACATATGTGTTTATAACATATCCATAACAGCATGCCATGTAGTTGCATATAGTAACTTACTGAGTTATCACTCACCCCATTCCTTTTATTTATTTTTCTTAGATCCCAGCCAAGCAGGGAGTTTGAGGTGAGGCCGGCGAGGCACTTGTGTACAGCAGGTTGTCTTTTGTTATGCAGCTCCATGGGAGTTTGTATTTGTATAGTGTCAGGATGGGTTGTTGTTATGTAGAGTTATATAAGCTCTACTTTGGGTACTTTGATGTTACTGGTCTTGTACTATCTTTTGATGCCGGAGTTTAGCTTCGTGCATGTGTATTATATTACACTTGTTGGTTGATCGATTGTGGTGCTTATATTAATCACAGAAGCGACTATGCTTTATCAGGTGATTTTATTAGCCTATTATTAGTGGGGGCTTTGCACGTGCTTTGTTGTTTTATATGTTTGTTCGACGCTCGACTCGAGGCTCGTATAGAGATTAGGGGTCGGGTCGTCGCATATTCACTACCCCAAATTTGGTGAAGGATTTAATTGGGGATGGGGTTGGAGTGCTTTAGACCCCCAAATTGAAGAAAAGGGGTATCCGTTGGAGATGCCCCGGCTTATACACGCAAAAACAGGCATAAGCAATTTTTTATTACGCATCGCACTCGATTGAAAGAACAATAGCCATACATTACAAGTTCGATAGTACTCCACAATTTCCAAATTATTGTCATGTTTGACTCTTTTAGGTCAAATGTATTGTTTTTCAAATACTCCCTCAGTTTTCAAAATGTTGTATACTTTGACCTGACACACTATTTAAGAAAAAGTAATTAACTGTATTATAAATATTGATAAAATTTGTGGTTTCCTTTAATATCTTTGAATATGTGGCCATAATTAAAGTAGGTAAAAAATAAGGGTAAAGTGGTAAAAGTGTTTTCTTAAAAGAGAAAGTTTTGAAAGATGACAATTATTTAAGAATAGAAAAAAAAAAAAAAAAAGGAAAGGTGGACGATAATTTAAAAAGGGAGGGAGTACAATTTTGATATATATTTCAAAATCATAAAACACGTACGTAATTCATGGTAACAAAAAAGAACTATGGATCACGTATTTTCTGATATTGCTCAAATTTTTATTTGAAAATCCAGCTAGTAGTTTATTTAAAAAAAGAATTAAATTTTCATTTAGCGGCGGTGTATAATCTTTTTTACCCAAACGATATTTTTATCTTATCAAACTAAAGTAAAACGAAAGTGATTGGAATTGATCAACAGACTATTGAAATTTGATTAATGTTTGTCTGATTACATGTCACACATACATGATATTGTGTCCCAAGTCTATGATTACAATTATATATGGATACAATATCAAGCTCTAAACTGTCTAAACAAAGATATGTTGGGCTTGATATGTGATGTGTTTAAAGTTTATATTGAGACCTTGGTTATGTTAGTTATGATTTAGGGGAAAATTATGGCCAGTCCCCTTTTCTAAGTTTTTAACCCTAAAAGTCCACCGTTCTTTTTTTTCAATCGCAAAAGACAAATTTTTAAAATATTATTCTAAAAATGTCATCGTCTTCTTCAACAACTATGGCAACACACTTTGGATTCGAAAATCACGATTGTGCATAATGAAATGGGGATCGACCTGCCCAGTAAGGTCGCGGGGGACGAGGTGGATTTTTCTGTTGGGACGAGGGCAGAGCAGAATGATGAAGAAGAAGGCTTATGACGGAGAAGACTGAAGAAGAACGTGGAGAACGTAAATTAGTTTTTTATGCTATTATTTGGAGTTGCCAACACTGAAGACTGTGAGCTGCCAAAGCATCTGTGTAAGAGGAAATTCTAGCATGTTTTTGTGAACACTTTGAACAATTTCAAACAAGAAAAGGAATGAGATTAATTATTTGGAGTTGCCAACACTGAAGACTGTGAGCTGCCAAAGCATCTGTGATTCCCTGATGATAGTGAAGAAGGGGAAGGGGGAGTCTCAACTTTGAAGAATTTTATAATGTTTTGCTATTATTAGGTTTAGAGAAGATTTGCAGGCTGTCATGGACGGTGATTATTGATGATAGTTCTTGAGCTATGCTAATGGTGTAGTTTAGCTTAGAGTCATATATATTTAGACTTTCTTTATGAGTATTCACTATTCTTCTTAACTAAAAGAAGTTAATTTTCTTATATGCTTTTGGATTGATAGCCCACAAGCAGCTTCTTTCATCTGGTACCCGATCAATGTATACTTAGGGTTTTGTAGGGATTGGATTCAATTAATATTTTGAATAGTCACCCCTACAAACCTAAAACATACATTGATTTGATCTAATAGTAGCACCGTGCCTATTGCACGGATACAAATACTAATTTTATAATATAGATGGAGGGACATAATGGATACCTACGAGCTTCATAAGGAACTCTTAAAGAGATTATTCTATGATGGAGGGACATAATGGATACTCATTTGCTCTTAAATTAGTGTCATGGTTTAATTTTTAAGTCAAACTTGGTGTCTTTAAATAAAATTTAATTTTTTTCTGATCCGTAATTTCGTATACAAATTTAAATTTTTTTAAAAAATCGTAAGTTTTTTAATTTGAAATATTTGTTTTTTTCTTTTTAACTGTTATCGTAATTAACTTAATCAATTTTTTTTTTCGGCCCGCAATTTCGTATACAAATTAAAACATACATTGATTTGATCTAATAGTAGCACCGTGCCTATTGCACGGATACAAATATTAATTTTATAATATAGATGGAGGGACATAATGGATACATACGAGCTTCGTAAGGAAGTCTTAAAGAGATTATTCTATGATGGAGAGACATAATGGATACTCATTTGCTCTTAAATTAGTGTCATGGTTTAATTTTTAAGTCAAACTTGGTGTCTTTAAATAAAATTTATTTTTTTTTCAATCCGTAATTCCGTATACAAATTTAAAAAAATTTAAAAAATCATAAGTATTTTAATTTGAAATATTTGTTTTTTTCTTTTTAACTGTTATCGTAATTAACTTAAATCAATTTAATTTTTTTTCGGTCCGCAATTTCGTATACAAATTATTAATTAATCTCTCCGTTCCAGGAAAAAAGACTCCGTTTGAAAGTCAATTTTTTTAAGAAAATAATATTTTTAGTAGTTCATTTCCATAGTATCTGCTTCATTTATTGATAAATTCTGAAACTGGCGCTGTGCCATCGGCACGGGCAAGAGTACTAGTCTATAATACAATATAGTTCATAGTCGCACATGTGCAATTGACTAAAGCTATTTAGGGGCTGAGATTGATTCCTTTACTGAGATCATACGGTCATTATCATTCCCCGAGTTCACATGTGTGAACGGCGGTTGAGCAACTACCCCCTCTCTTTCTCCAACTCCCTCCACTATTCACGGTTGGTGGCCGCTAATCCTTCCTCCATCAAACTCACGTCCCTTTTTTTCTCGATATTTTAATTAATTAATCAATTTTATACAAAAAAATTAGTAAGTTTTGTAATTTGAAATATTTGTTTTTTTCTTTTTAACTATTATCGTAGTTAACTTAATCAATTTATTTTTTGAACCTGAATTCCAATTTAATTTATGTCTAAGTTTTGAATATTTCTATTTTAATTTTTTTCTTTTTAATTGTTATCGTAATTAACTTAATCAATGTAATATTTTTCCGGCCAACAATTTCGTAGACAAATAAATTTTAAAAAAATCGTAAGTTTTGTAATTTGAAATATTTGTTTTTTTTTTCTTTTTAACTGTTATCATATTTAACTTAGACAAATTATAAGTAAATATTAATTAATTTCCATATTAACAAACTGGCGTCATGCCATCAGCACGAACAAGAGTACTAGTTCTCATACATTACGAGTCATTCTCTCAGACTCTCAGTCTCTTTCAAAATTGAAAATACTCTCAGTCTCTTTCTCATGCATTCACGGCTTCACGGAACTTTCTTCCTTCGGCTCTATGCCACCTCCGGCTCACTGGTCCAACGCCTCTCTCTTTATCACTTTGGCTGTTGCTTTTTGGGCAGTTAGTCTCAAGACTCTCAACTCTCATCTTACGCTCTCTCTCTCTCCCTACTTCGGTGTTTCCAGAATCCGGATGCCGACTCCCGAGATCCGGCACATGCTGCACAGTGGCTCCTATAGGTGCTTTCATAATGTGCTGTAGCCTTGTAGTTGTAGCCAGTAGGCTTGTTTAGTTGTTTAGGTCCAAAAGTCTAAAATCCAAATCTATCCAAAATTAAATAAATGATAATAAATAAAAATAATTAAATAAATTTATTTTTTTGCGGACTTGCCCGTTGCCCTGTGCGGGCTGAGCTGGGTCATAAGTTTTAAACCGTCATATTTGCTGGCTTTTCTACCCCGATCCATTTTACAACAGGCTTTTCAAACATGCGTGGTGGGTTTGCCCGCATGTTCGTTTTGACCGCTCTATTGGGTTATTCTAAACTTACTTTCTTTAGAAGTTAGTGGACAAATAAAAGTGCTGAATAACTTTTTTTCCTTATTCCTTCTTCTAGTTTCTTCAAGAAGTTCGACCCTTTTTCTTACGTAGAACTTTCCAAATAAAGACTTAGGTTAGGGCTTCTCTTTAAACAGCTACAAATACCCTCCTTACCTGGTGGCTTCACAACTTTTCAATTAGTAGAGAGAGAGAGAGATGGCGAAGGCAAGGACAGTCGGGATTGCGATTGATTATTCAGCAACAAGCAAAGTAGCATTAGGATGGGCTATCGAAAATTTGATAGAAGAAGGAGATTTGATGATTGTCATTCATGTCCAGACATCCTCCAAAACTGATCCCACCAATAAGCAACTCTTCCAAGACACTGGCTCCCGTACGTAATTATATTTTCATGTTATTTATTTAATTTCTACCCTAATTTATTCAGGATTAATTAATACTACTATTTTCTTTTTTTATTTTATTTTTGCAGCTTTGATACCTCTGGCGGAGTTCAAAGAGATTACTGTTTGTAAGAAGTATGGACTTAACCCTGATCCTGAAGTTTTTGACATGCTTGACACTGTTACTAGAACCAAAGGGGTACTTCTCTCTCTTTCTCTCTCTCTAGATCTTGTTTCTTTGTTTGTCCTTTTTCGACTTTTCGCTAAGCCTAGCTAGTATGCAAAAGAAAATATACTTTGTACTTTTGTTTATACTCGTAGATGTTATAACTTATTCATGTACACCACGATCATGGATCAATGTTGCGAAAGTTAGCATCACATGTTGATGATGCCAAAAAATTATTATACCGGGTGTCGAAAGTAGCGTCCAAAATGGGTCGCCAAAGTCGCGGTCCGACGGTAGATCATCGTCGGCTTCAGATATCTGGGTATGTGATCTGTAAAATAAAATATCGTGAGTCAGTGGGGAGGGTACTCACGAAAACCCTCTGACGTGTTTATCATTACACTATATAAAAAAAAAGAGGACGTGTAGCTTTCATGTGTGTGTGGAGTCGGTCTCCAAAAAGAGAGAAAGAAAGTTGACGCGTAGTTCCCATGTGCGTGTGGAGTCGATCTCCAAAGAGAGAGAGCCCCATCTCATGAGCTAGTGGGCGGGAGTTATTTATACCTGGAGGGAGTGGGTTTTGCCTGTTTTACATGGGCCCAACCCAGGCCTTCTGACATCATGTATAATACAATGAACCGTTGTAGTGAAAACTCTCCTTACTTTAAGTGAGATCCAAAATATTATTGAGGCAGATCCCAAATATGCGCATCACGGCTAAAGTTAAAAACATAAAACTTTGCACAACCTGATTAGGGTTTAAATAATTTCGAAAAGTCTGCAATTCTGTATTCATATTATTTTTCCTTTTTTGAGGATCTTAATTCGGAAAGAGATTACGATATTGTTTTTTGATTGGATATTGTGCAAGAATATGTGAGAATTAACACTAAAAATGATAACTGAGTACGTACGTAATTACAAAATATATAATATTATTGTGGTGATGAATTAGGCTAAGGTGGTGGCAAAGGTGTATTGGGGAGATGCAAGGGAGAAGCTATGTGATGCTGTGGAACAACTCAAGCTTGATTCTCTTGTTGTTGGAAGCAGAGGCTTGGGAGTCCTTAAAAGGTATTAACACACACACATATATTCCCTCAATTTGAACTTCATAAATTCTCAAAGGATGCTTTAAATATATTCCCTTCGTTTTAAAATTATTGTTATTTTTGAATCGATACATGAATTAAAAAAAATAATTAACTTGATTATTAATATTGGTTTGATATATAATTTTTTTAAAAATTCATGTATATTTACGTCAATAACTAAAATAAGATAAAAAATAAAATGATAAAAATATTATCTTACAAAAAAAAAATGTTTGAAAGAAACAAGTAAACTCTCATTTTCTAAAATAGGATGTGACTCATAAAATATCTAACCAATAAGAATATATCATATCATAAAATATTCATATTTTAATATAAAATGAGAGTGACCCTAGCATTGTCAAGAAAGAATTACGACCCATGGCAAATATATTGTAGAGGTCTCTGTCATGGCCCATTTATCTCTTGCTTTCATGATGGATGAGAATGAACTTTAGCAAAAGTGTTAAATAATTGTTAATGGGGGTGGGTCCGGCTGATGGACAAATAATCCTTGATTGATAAGATATGCTAACAACCCAACTTTGGTACTCCATTATTAGTGGGGATAATGACTAAAATATCCTTGTTTATGTAAAATGCAGGGTGTTGATTGGGAGTGTAAGCAATTACGTGGTGCAAAATGCAACATGCCCAGTCACAGTTGTGAAGGCGACACCTACGTTGTCCAAGCCTTAATTATCAATGCCTGTCTGGCTACATGTAACACATGTATGATATTCTGCCGCAAGTCAATGATTGGTTAAAAATACTATTGGATAACATTTATTATAAGGTTTATTTTTGTTTGTATTTGCCATTGGATTGCCAAGTATGAAGATGTTTGATTGAATATTAAAGCCCACTCTTTTGTTTGCCAATAGTCAAATTTTATTTTTAAGTGTTTAGATGCATGACATTTTGGATCTAATTCACTTTTGCATTTGGAGAGATTTATTTATTAAACATGAATGAAGAGAAAAAGAACTCTTTACTTATAGTTGAGGGTAAGTTTCTTGTAAAATCATTTTTCAGATTCTAATTCGTAAAACGAAGTTTTATTTTCTCACAGCTCAACCCATTAACACTTGATGGATCATGTAAAAATGATCCATCTTATAAAAAATATCTGTAATACCGTCTTACCCAAATTTTTACATATAATTGAGGGTATTACTTACCCCCGACCACAAAATGATCAAATTCACGATTGCATATGTCGGGATAAATAATATTATTAATCTCAATATTATTAATGTTCTTGTTATTAATCTCGACACTATATACTGGAGGTAGTTTTTGAATTAAAAATGTTAATCCCTTATTTTTTTAGCAAGGACACTAATAATACCACTCTCCTTTATATAATTAATAAAGAGATAAAGGTAGTATCCATATAACACGAATTATTAATCTAAATCACCTATTGCATGCCAAACATCCAAAATTCGACTTATTAATCATATCTGATATTAATCCTTAGTTCCTTACTACCAATGGCTCCTTCATTAGTTTGATGTCTAGACGAGGTTTTGAAACAAATCTCAAAGACTTATCCAATGATAAATACAATAGTTGGGGATTGTTTTTACACATAATTAAAAGTACAACTGAAATTGTGTTAAAAAATAGTTTTAAATATTTATCGGAGGAGAGGGTTATTTTGGTATTTTTGTGCTAAGGATAGATTGTAACTTCAGTAGAAAAGTAAGTTATAGAAAATCCACTTAAAACTATTGCAGGTTACAAGATCGCCGCCTGAACGTTTTTATCTCACAAAAATACCCACGTAAGAATTATGGGAATCAAAAGCCAATTTTGAAATACAACGGTTAAATAAAAAAAATCAAATGGGTATGTTATTTGATTTGGTTTGATTTAAATCAATATAAGATACAAATGAAAACAAATCAAATCAGATCAGCTGATCAAAACGACTGTATTTCAGCAAAAATACATATAAAACGACGTCGTTTTGGATCGAAAAAATCAAAAAAATAAAATAAAAGGAGAGTGCCCGACATAGGGGTTGACGCCTCCCCCCCCTTACCTTTCCATGTGTCGTCATCAAAGTGGATAGCATTTTATTTTCCCCCACAGCCTTTCTTGACCAATTTTCAACTAAAAAAGTATTCTTTTTTTATTTATTTTCATGAATTAAAGTAAATATTTTTACCTATAAATAGAGATTTGGTTTGTTTCATTTGACTATCAAAAAAAAATTATATGATTTTTTTCAAGTTTTTAGCCATTTTTATGAAGAAAAAAAATTAAATTAATAGAGATAAATATAGGGGAGTATGTAAAAATATTGGATTCCATGCCTATGTTGGAAGAGTTTTTAGGTTTTGAATCAAATGAAGATCAAATTGATTATTTTATTGATTTTTAATGAGCTGTGTTTGATTTGGTATTTGATTTAATTATTTTTTATTTTATTGTTGCTCCTACTCTTAGACCGCCATGCCACGTAGGAATCCAGTCATATTTTATTAATGGTTATGTTTTTTTTTTGGTATCCCAAATATTTATACGGTCCAGAAAGGGCAAAACTAGTCCCTAGAGCTAGAGTTGGTAATGGGCTGGCCGGCCCGATCCATATCCGATGGGCCAAAGGCATTTTTTGAGTTGGGTCGATTCGGCCCAAAATTTGATGGGTCTAACAAAATGCTAGTCCGGCCCGACCCGAAATAAAAGCAACTATAAACATAAAGTTATAAATTTACATTTCAAAGTCCAAAAACATGTGATGAAAAGTCTAATGTATCATGTATGTAGCACCCAAAAAAATACAATAATCAATCAAAGAAACACGACGACATCAATAAAAATACAAACTCATGTTTAAGCATTATACTTATAAATTTCTTAATTCTTAACCAAAATATTAGAAAATGTCAATGAAGTAGCTCCCAAATCTGTAACACTAATTCAGAGTTGACTAGTTGACATACATAATACAACTTTTGAATGAAAAAAAAAAAGACACTAACCCCAACTCCCAAGAGCGGCTGTGCGAGTGCCCTGGACGGCTTGAATCGCTTGAGTGCTTGGTAAACCCTTGTTGTTGGGCCAGTGGGCCTATTTGTTGGACAGACTAGACAGTTGGACTTGAACTTCTTATAATTGTAATGTTATATTGTCTACAATATACTAGAAATAAAATTGGATTAATTGCGGCCCGGTCCATTTTGTGAAATTCTAACCGTCTAAGGAACCTACTTTTTTAGTTAATCGGAAAAGTCCACTTTTCTTTTTTTCTTCTTAAAATGGCCTTCCTTCTGTCGGAGACATAAACACGCGCGTATATACTTTTAAAGGGGAAAGCCTTTTTTGTTGCAACCAAAATCCAATTTCTCTGCGCAAAGAAGAACAAGTAGGAACCATTTGGCTGTGCTCTTGTGCTTTATCAATGCCAGAAAAAGGCATTCATCTCCCCTTCCCGAAGGTTTTTTCTTCAATTTGCCATAGCCAAGTGCCAACAGTCGCCACTTAGCTCATAGATGATGCCTTCTCTAATTTACCACAAATTATAAACATCCTTCCATAACCACCAAATCTAGTCCATAAGGATGGCTATCACTCTTCTATGCCATATACGACATCAAATCAATGCTTGTGTCGTAGGCTCTGATGTGGGCATCATTGCCTCCGATGTGGGCAATCTAATTTGGGCAGAACTGTGCTGTAATTTGGGTTGTAAAGGAGCAACCTTACAGCGTAATCTTTCCTACTTGGCTCGTTATCTCAACAAGTTACAAAGGGCATGTCTATAATTAGAAATATGTGAAGTACTCGGCCAGCTTTGGTTTTGTGGGGGTAATATCAGGATTATCAAGAAGTAATTAATGGATTTCCAGTTCAGTACCAGGTAATTGACGAGTGTCAGACTTTCTTGGTAGTTTTGCTCACGAGCCAAACTTGAAAGAGCTCTTAATCCATGGCATTTGTTTATTGGAATGAGGTGGGGGTATAAAAAAAATGAGAAAATAGTGAGGAAGAAAAAGGGGAAGAAAGAGAAAAAGTTAAAACATCCATATGTACTACTTGTCTGTTATGTCCATTCTCTCTTTTCTTTGGACCGATGCCTAGTTTTTGTTTCAGAAGCATTGCGATGTTCAATTTTTGCATTTCGATGCCCAATATTTGAATTACGACACCCATTGTGATGGCCAATTTTTGAATCATGCTGCTTAAATTTTGAGCGATGCCCAATATTTTTCCTCGCGATGCCCAAATTTGGGCAGTGGCTTTTGCATTGTGATGCCCAGATTTGGGCAGTGGCTTTGTGCGTGTGTTTTTTATTCATTAAAAGGTATTTTCGACATTTTACTCCAAAAAATGTACTTTAGTGATTGAATAAAAAGAAAGTGGACTGGGGAGGTTATAATGTCATCCCATGGGACCGACCTGGTTATCTCCCAATAAAATTTGTTTTTTAAAATGCGGTTGGGCTGGCTCGATAAAGACCGGGTTTTTAATCCAAGCTCGGATGATCCATGGGCCTGTTGGCCTGGGCTAAAAAGGGCAATTGTTTTTTGGATCGCCAATATCTAAAGCCCAGCCCGCCAAGATGTTGGAATGGGCCACTGAACTTTTTTTTTTGCCGGCTCTACCTAGAGCCGAGTAGGACCACAAAGTGGCAGGAGTAGAATTTCTCTCAATAAGTATTTAATACATCTGCGTTCTTATGGATCTCGAAGTAGAAACCTTGCTTAAACTAGGATAACCAACTTACCAGCTGGCCAACATGCTTGTTGGTATTTTCGTTTTAGTTCATAACACCGTATAGGCTTAATTGATTTGAAATTTTAGTTTCAAGTGTAGGTTTAAATAGGCCGCAAAAAAAAAAAGAGGTTTAATTTGAATTAATGATTTAGTACTTTTTTTTTTGCAATTATCTTTGAAACGAGAAAAATATAAAAATAGTGAGAAAACCAAACGTCTCTTTCTCATTGTCACACACGTTCTCCCTCTCTCCATCTACAACCAAAGACCAAAACATCATTTTAGTGCAATTTTTGCACCAAAATTGCACAAGCCATGTAATTTATTTACGAGCATGTACATTAATTTGCTATTAACCTTTTAAAAAGTATGCCCTTTGTCTGAAAAGTTTAATAATTAAAGGATAGTACCTCCGTCCCGAATAAATTTCCCAGTTGACAATGCACATAAATTAAAAGTTTAATTAATAATGTGATACAATTTGTGTTTTGACAATAATATTCATTACACATTAAGTAAAATATTAAAGTTTTAAACATCAAGTAATTCAATATAGCACAGGGTTTTTGGATAAGAGTGATTATGATCAGCATTAATTGAGTTCCATTAATTTAAATAATTGAGTTTCTCTAAAATGTGTTATGTTGATATTGGGAACAATGGTAGAGAACTTGTAAATTGTAATAAAAAAAATTTAATCTTTGGGAATATTTGTTGAGACATCCCAAAATAGAGAGTATGAACATTTATTTGGGACGGAGGAAGTATATAACTGTGAAATGAGATTTCAAGAATTTCTCACTCGTGACACTACATTTTGCGGATGAGACATATTTGGTTCTAAGAACAACTTCCTGCCTCTAGCACCAAATATGTCCCATCTGCAAAATACAATGTCACGAGTTGGAAATCCTTTAAATCTTGTTTCAAAGCTCCTTCATAGCACATTCTCTCATCTAATATGAGGTCCACTAATTCCATTTCTCTTTTAATCTATTTCTTATGTTGTTTGTAGGCTTCTCTTATAAGAAATGTTATTTCCAGTCGAGTCTTTTGGTTACTTCTGACATTAAATCCAAACCATTATCCACATAGTGATTCCTTCTCAAGTGTATGTAAGTATTGTCCAGCTATTCCCATGGGTGTCGAAAAGCCCTAAAGTCTCGACATATCTCCTGTGACCAACAAGTTGTAAAGGTTAAGGTGGTCTGTCACACTCCCAATATAATAGAAGAATCACAAATATTTGTACGTGCACTAGAGATATTGTGTTCGGTCCTACTTCTTCAATCCCTCATACGCTTCCTAGTATCAACCATTTTGAGCGTGTTATGTGGACAAGGAAGACGGTGATGAATACCAATGAAAATATATAAAGAATCTTTGAAGAGGATAATACTCACCACTCCGATCGCTTTGGACCAATTTAATTTTGTAGTTATATTGTCATTCAACAAAAAGTTGATACTATTTAAGCATATCAAAGACATCTAATTTATTGTGCATGGGATAATACAAATAAACTGTGTAAGGAACCTTTAGCTTACACAACTTGTTGCAAGTGAGTCACACAAAAATGTTCGTCAAACAAAGTATTTTTTTGGTCAACGTATGCTTATAGTATCCAACCTGCCTTAACCAAGCGATTACTGGTGACAATTTCATTTTATTCAAACCCATACATCTTCATCCCATCTCATCATGAAAATACTACCCAACCCCTTAATTCACAATATAATCATGTCATTGTGTTACTATTCTTCATCTAATTAGTGTTCATTAGTTGCATAAAAGCTATAGCTTTTAGAACTGGTAGTAGATTTCATATTCA
This sequence comes from Codonopsis lanceolata, assembly GCA_013146195.2. Classification (NCBI taxonomy): domain Eukaryota; kingdom Viridiplantae; phylum Streptophyta; class Magnoliopsida; order Asterales; family Campanulaceae; genus Codonopsis; species Codonopsis lanceolata. The sequence goes on along the minus strand of JABEVN020000216.1, from coordinate 26,136 downwards.
CACTTTCATGGGGATTATACTTGCTTAATTCATACTATATCCCATACCTTTCATGTTAATTAAAAAAATTCCACCTTTTGATTTTGGGATATTGGAGTGAACTAAAGTATGATATATTCTAAACCACAAATCTTAACCAAAGACTTGTCATTTGTAAAAATATATTTCTAAAAGGAAATTTATAACTAAACTATTCACGGAAAATACAGGTAAAGTTAAAGCTGATAAATACTTATTGAATCTCATCAAAAGCTACGATGTAGATTCACTGAGGCAAGATATTCTTTTGACGGTTTGGGATGCCAACTTTGGTAAATACAATATTGAATACAAAGGAAACGAGGGAGAAGATAATTGTAGAAACTTACATGCTTTAGATTTATTTAAAACCATTTAGGTTAAAACAATTAGTCTTAAATACTTTCATCAAAAGTCTTTAGACTACTTTACTTAGACTTTAGCAAGTCTAATTCTATCTGCTGAAAGTTTCAGCAGATAGATGCCTCTCAGACTGTGTTAAAGTAGCCTTCCTTTTAAATATTATATTCTATCTTCTTAAGCTTAGTCATCAGCACACTATACACTATTGAAACGTCTGGCATTCACACTCCTATATTTTAATTATTATTTGGTCATCTATTTCAAATAAAAGAACTATTCACAGAAGACTTTTTCTTTGTTTGTTTTGTCAATAGAAGACTTTCGTGTGTATCTTAAGTGCTCTTAAAACATATTATATCCTAGCTAACCACCTTCTTTATTATTTCATGCTAGGAAATACTCTTTGTCTCTAATCCTCAGCAAGATCTCTGTGCATTCAATGAAAGATCTTCATCATCATTTCCTCAAGAAATTCAAGATCCATCCTTGCTCTCTCAAACGGCTTCAAACTTAAGGATCTCTATAAAAAGTTTGAAGCTAGGATTGAAGAACATACTTCACAGAATTACGTGCACTGCATTCATAAATCTCAAATCTTCAAAGCACTCTGACAGAGACAAATACGTTGAAGCCTTCATTCGATCCATAACTTCAATCTTCCTTTGAAGTGTTTTTTCTCTCAAACATTTACTAGATAGTTTCTCACATATTATTCTTCTCAAGTTCTTGTTTGAACAATCACTGTTACGTTTGTTCATTCATTCTTTCGAATCTTCAAGGAACATTTGATTGTTGCACGAGTTTGATTATTTATTAATCATACCCCTCAAACATTGGTTTTTGTTGTACACTGAACTGTTAGCGATCACTTAGAATTTATATAATCTTAGTGCACTTCAAAATCCAAGTTTGACCAACTTGGTAGTGGACGTAACAGTTTATACTGTGAATCACTCCAATTAATCTGTCATATACTTTCAACTGATATAACTGTTCTAACACTTATGCAACTTTGATCTACTTAAGTGTCCACCAGTTACATTTTTTAATCATTTACTTAGTTGTCTTACACTTTGTTATTCAATCATTCCTTATATATTAGTGATCAAAGAAAATCATTTTTATTCTTTAGCTGTTATCTACTAAATAGCTTTCAGCTGCTGTTAACTTACGATTTCCGCTGCAACTTATAAAGGATTTCAAAATAACCCCTAAAGAATTAAAAAGGATATTCACCCCCCTCTAACCTTATTTTGTTGCCAACTGGACTTACAATAATGGTAAAGAACTTTTCAAAAGTAAACTATTGCATCAGAATGGTGGCCCTCTTCTTCTACTTGATATTCGATCACTAAGCGAGAAATGCGGGGTCCAATGCACGATGGATGAGATGCACTATGGTGGAGCTGGTTATGAATCTTCAGTTTAAATTATGCTAAAATTGCCCCTTTTTTGCTCGGATGTTTGAAAGTATTTCACTGACACGCGATATTTTTTTGATAGCTGGTATCGGTTGATGAGATCTTGCTTACATGATGATGCCTAGTTGATCTTTGTTATTGTTGAAACTAAGGTCACCATCAAGGCAAATAAGGCAAACTTGGAGGGTGTCGAGTGTTAACATGGAAAGTTAAAGGATGGAGTAACCTCTTGTAATAGTTAGTTAGTTACAGTTTGTTATTTCCTTCCGTAATTGAGAGTATAAATGTAAGGAACGTGTCTCCTATTTGAATTCAAGTTGAAGGTTAATGAAGTAGAAACAATTTACGTTATCTTTCTCTCTCTCAAATTCAAATTCAACTCTTAACATGGTATTAGAGCTTCATACGGTGTTTTCCAATGAAGGATAGAGCTAGGTGACCTGTTTATAAGATAAGTTGCAGTTAATAAACAGTCCCCCCCAAAAAGATGTGGGTAAATTGGCTTGGAATCTAAGAGCCTTAGCTAATTCAAGCAAGTGTTTATGCTTTCTCTTAGCTCTCCCATTTGGTTGGGGACTATTAGTACGTACAACTGCTTTGCTGAAGAATGCCAAGGGGTTCAAGGATGGAAGTGACAATGGAACTAAAAAATTCAGTACCATTGGCAGACCTGATTTCTTTAACACATACATGGTATTGAATTTGAACTAGATTAAGGAAGTATTTAAGGTATGTGGGAACCTATGTTTTGGATTTTAGGAGAAAGTCCAGGTTGTTCTAGTATTATCTTCAACTATTGTGAGGAATGAGTTGTAACCATTAGGGGTGAGCTTGGTCCGGTTCGGTCCAGTTTTTTGGAAAAAAAAATAGAAAATCGGAACCAGATCGATAGTTTGGTTCTCAAAAAATTTAAAATCGGAACCAACCCAATATGTATGAGAACCAAAACATTGGTCCGGTCCAGAACCAATCAAAGATGTATGAGAACCAGGACCAGACTAATACTATGATTTTTTACTTTTTAACTGTTTAATATAAATACATAATAAAATTTGTAAGACTGAAACTTCATAAAAAAAATTAAAAAACCTTCGTTAAAAGTAGATTCAACAATTAAAAATGTCGAACTCATAAACTTATAGCATGGAAACAAAATAATAAAAGAGTACCAACTAAAAAGTAGAACAAACAAAGTATTAGGAATTAATATATATATATATATATATATATATATATATATATATATATAAACAACATATTGAGTCGGTTCGGTCCGGTTCCGTATTTTTTTTAGTTCGAGAATCGGGACCAACACAAATGTCTTGATTTATGAAAATTCAGATTTAGGACCAAACCAAAGTATTGGTCTGGTCCAGTTTTGATTGGATCGGTCCGGTTCTGAAAAAATCCTGCACACCCCTAATAACCATTGTAAGTGTGGTGCCTATAAGGCCCCCACACATCATAGTGAAGTAGGGAAAAAGGTTTCTTAGAGTGGGGAGACACTAAAGGGAAAGGGTTGTTTAGTCTGTCTAGCAAAGTGGCATGTGCCACAAGGAGATATAGAACTGGAAGAATCAGCATTGGAAATATTCAGATGCTTTAATGAGTTGGGAGGAATATGCCCAAGTCTTAAATGCCACAGAGTGACTTCTTTATTGAAAGTGTGATGAGCAGAACAAGACATTACAAGATTTATTGAAAGTATGATGAGCAGAACAAGACATTACAAGATTGTTCAAGGAAGCAATACAAGAATCAAAATAAACAGAACAAACAGATTTGTCATTGTTGGGATTTAATCCAAATTAACAAGACGGAATAACAAAACTTTAATTTTAAAAAAAATCATCCCAAGATCCATGCGAATTAATATAAATTAGATTTAGGATATATACCCGAATATTGAAACGATCAATCTTCAATAGAATCACGATCACCGTAACAAACGATTTGCACGACTTCTCTATGGTATCCACACGAATGGATTGGATAGGATTAATCAAACAATTATGTACTAGACAATTGTTGAATCAAAGTAGGAAATCTTTCGTCTAACGAAAAACTAATCCTTAATTTCTCCCTACGAATTTAGTGTTTCACCAAACCCTAAATTCCTTTTGTGTGTCTAACACTCCTTCCTTTTTTATCAAGAAGACTTCATATATATATATATATATATATATATATATATATATATATAGGAAAGAGAGATATGAGCCGGCCATTATAAGCCCTAGTCTAAGTAGGACTATAATGTGGTCTCCATTTAATTTTTCCTTGCGCCCAGTAATTTGATTAATGACCTAAATAAATTTTAGTCCAACTCATTCTAAGTGTGTGACCTAATAGGTTCCTAAATTACGCTGGCAATAATTAATTACTATATCAAATATATAATTAATTATAAACAATTAGCGGCATCTAGCAATACATCATTGGTACTCAAGTAATAGGAATTATCAGTGATTACAAATAATTGATTGTGACCAAAATAGTTCTTTTCCATTTGTCCAAATATTTAATTAAACACAAGGCATGAAGCGTGTTATCATTGTTATAGTTTAATCTTGGTTTCTTGATCTCCGAGTAGACTTATATAATAAATAAATAAACTCAATATCTCATATTGATTTATTTGAGCATGGCCATGCATTTACTTAAGTCTCACTCATCAGTGGATCCATAAATATTATACTCCTGTTATGTAGGAGAGACAAATTCTATCTACATCGTTCATATCCCTCAGCATGGTTCGTGGCATATCCAATATCCGATTTTATAATCACCTTGTTACAGAACGATGTTTATCGGTATCAAAATATACAACTCTTTATCTAGGGTATATAACGACTTCAAGTCGAAGGACAGTGAACACATTTGTCACTATGAGAATCGCTTATGACACTCACGTAACGATCCACGTAGCATTCTCATGCGGGTCAATCCAGTACGTCGTTACACCTAACACGCACCCATGTGTAGACTGATATCAACTCTATGAGTCTAACACATACTAGTCTCCATGTATTATTATTGCCCTTATTAATAATAATACTCGTCCAGGGATATTTAAAAATAACATATTTATTCTAAGGGCTTTATGATGCATTACTATGAATAAACAAACAATACAAAATAAATAAATACCTCCATAAATAATAATACATGTGAGAATAGATTTGCCTCTAGGGCATAAACCAACAATCTCTCACTTGCACTAGAGTCAATCTGGAGCATCTCTAATGCCCATAGATTCATTGTGGCTATCATGCTTCTGCTGAGTAAGAGGACAACTCCTCTTACAAAGGCAAAAAACAAACCCTTAACTGCGATTGATAATTATCTTTATCGGTTTGAAAGCTAGCATCAATGTAACCCTTTACAATGATCTTGTCATTGCCTCCATAAATCAAGAATATAGTGAGTCATAATGACCTAGTAAGCTATTAAATGCAACAGTATATCATGGCAGTAATGTACAGTTATAAATAATCACAGTAACCTATCAATATGGAAAATCTCATACCCATAAACTGTATAATAGTAGTCACTTATCTACGATATCCATGTACACCACATATTTCACGTAGCACGATGATGATCACATAAGTGCCCATAGTAAGCAACATAAATGTTGAATAAGTTATCGAATTAGTGTCGCTGCATTTCTCCTGCAATACACATTGTTAACCCAATATCATGACTACGATGCTCGTGAAGATGCATCGATATACCGAGATACAGCTCTCGGCTAATAGCAAGCCAATGGCAAAACATATTGTTACAGCAAAGGGCTACTTCCACAATATCTGGCCCATCGTGGAGGAGTGTGTGCGGATCTCTAGCACAACGATCCATAGCGAACACGTATCTCAAATACAATTCGTGAAGGCGATGTATTGTCCCACCGTCAATCTAATCAAATCAACCACGTTATGCCAGCTGGACTTAATGCAATACACAAGTAGATATTTACTTGTCATAATCAAATATGATTAAGTTCGACAAAGAACCCATCCAGTCAAGTAGGTTGTAGAACTCTACTACAGAATCATGACCAACATATATTTGTCATCAAATAACAAGTCCTATTAGAGCTACATATAGATTCTCTAAACCACATAGGGATTGAACACGATGTCTGTTACATTCAATTATCCCATAATAGCAACTTCGTTGAGTCATTACTACAAGTTCACCAAATTAGGGTACAATTGATATATGCAAGGTAACCCCATCTAAGTTCTTGATTCTTGATACTAACAAGGTTTCTATGTTCATTATAATACCCTAGTCCAATTCAAGTTCTCAATTCCAATATTGTTGAAAACCTTATGGCATTTCAAGTGCAATCCATGCTTCAAGCAATTATAACAAAATATGATTTAATAAGTCATATCATAATATATGCATAAAGAATTCATTTCTAGCATGTATACAAGTTTAAATCTTAACGAGTATGCAACATAATCGTAATATTGTCTAAGACCATATTAGTAGTCTTCAATCGTCAAATGACATAGGTACAATCGTTCAATTCTCTTCGAATGGCAAATCCATTCTATAAACTCAGCTACCCATACGCCATCTAATATCTGTACTCCAATAGTTAAACATCGAACCCAACTTGTGCTCACTTTGAGACTCTAAAGTAGTCCTTTAATATTCGGTGTCTTAATGGTACTTCCATAGTTGACCCTCGTGTGTTGCTACACCAAGTCAATATATCCCAAATCTTACATAGCTCGACTACACAACTTATTATAGTAATTAAACTTCAAGAACGACTGAATGAATTCGTCGATTGGAAGAAGTGAGTTATCCCCTTTGAGCGGAGGGATTCGTAGGATTTTAGTAAGCCCAATCTCTTTCTTTCTGGAAAATAATAGATGTGTCTAGCATATATCTAGGTCTTTCTTATAAAGATACCTTTTTCCATTTTTGTATTAAACATAGCTGTCAATGAGTACTTGTGGAAGATATCCATTGGTCTGAGGTGAAAGGAATTCAATCATAGCTAACCCTTTTGAGTTTCTATTTTCTGCCAAAATGGCCATCCGGCTTGCATCACAGGAAAAGAAGAAGCCTTAATCCTAAGTCGAAGCACAGAAGGGATTGGCCTTCCTCGGTCTAAAAGAAAGGTGGATGAAGAATCGAGAAGATAAGAATTTTTCCTTGAGCATCTTCCCTGAAAAAAGATACTACTTCGAAATGGGCTGATAATACCGTGTTAAGTCGCTGTGGTAAGGTTAGGTTTCAAGACAGAGTGAGCTGGAAAAGAGTTAATCTTCGCCAAAGTCTTATCTACTGATGGGTCTTGTTCTAAGCCTAATACTCTCGTCTTAGGGGAGGATATCCATAAACCTTAAATCACAGGAACTTTTCCTTTTTGGTTGACAACTTCTGTTGGCAGTGCAGGATAAAGAGAGGGCCATAGCCAGTGATGGATCAGAGAAAGATGGTATGAGAACGAAGAAGACGTCAAAGTGTCTAGACTTTCGCTCTCGGATGTATAAGGCCTTCCTTCGGATGTAATAACATGACTCCAACAGGGACTAGTGGTGAACGACTAGGGTGAATCTCTCAATCGAATGCTTGGTCGTACCGTACTTGGGCATTTCCACATTGCTATACTTCTTTTCCATTTCCTGCGGGGTCATAGATGAACTTCTTTCTTTAGGATCTCCGAAAGCATTCCATTCTTTATTGAACCTGTTGTGGAATAGAATTCAACATTCATTCTAGGTCGGGCAAGAATGCGATAAAGAGTCAAAGAGATCAAAGAGAAAGCAAAATCTTCACCTTCTCAGGTAGATAAAAATGACATAGGAGAAAAGCAAACGAAGGCCTCTCCTGGCTTATTGATGGGCGAGCTTATCTTATAGAAACTCCCTCCTTGAAAGAAAGCGATATCAAAGACTATAAAGTCTAGGTGTCCATTGGACACACAAATAACAAGATTACGCGGATCAACACAATAGAGACTATACGCCTCTCAAACACCGTAGGGTTCAAACTCCTATTTCCTTAGTGTTTTATCAATCCTAAATCAACTCTATTGAGTCTTATCTCTATGTTTCCTTTTTAAGTCATTCTTGACATAACTTCCCAAACTTCTTTAATCACAACTAGGACGGTCTTCGTGAACCAACCATCCCAATTCAACCAAATTGAGCTCATACTCTACATGTTTTCAATTACAGCCCGAGACTAGCAACCTAATCTCAAATCGTCGAGTATCCCAAGGGGTACACTCTCAATAGTCACAATGGGCATTATCTAACTACGTTCCCAATTCCTAACAATCATACAAGGATTTATATCTTAAATCTACCTCGAATCAACAGACCATCATGTACGAACCATGATTCCCATGAGTCGACATTCTCAACTAAACTCCCAATTAATTCCCATAGGGTTTAATAATTAACGGATAATATCATATTAGGATTTCAATCAAAGTCCCTACGTATCGAGTGTTCTATAAACACTTAAACGGGCACATATAGTCAATTCTCGGGATCTCGTAATCAAGACCCGACGAGCTCTAAAAGTCGTAGGATTTCCTCCTATGGCTCAATATCCTCCATTAAACACTTAATTGACTCTATTGAGCATGAATATTGACTTTAAAATTCTAGGTCACAAGACAAATTCAGGATTTCATAATCATTTGGGTCTCTAGCCTAACAACAAGCATTTCATTCTAAATACTTCAATAAACATAGTCAAACCCATTTCAAAACTAATCCAACATAATCATATCACAAGTCATAGTCTCCTATAAATTCGGCATACTAACAAGAAATACCTCATTGAAACGGGTACAATCGTTCTCTAACATCATAGCATGATTTGGAGCTAGAGAGAGATTATATGAGTTTAGCATCTTACCATTCATTGACAACATACCTATACAATCGAAGATTGAATTGATGTAAGAGACTCTATTTGTCGATGGGAACACAATAGTGGTCTCAAATTGTCGATTTTATGGCCAAAACTCTGAGGATCGAGAAAACACACAACTCTTTCTCTCTCTATTAACAAGGGAAGAGGATTTTGGGTTGATAAGGGGTGTCTAGGGACCAAAATACCCGGTCAAGGGGTGGACAAGAGCAAAGGGGGCGGAGGTTTTAATGGTAGATAGCTAATTTCTCGTCAAAATCAAAAATCTGCAAGATCAGCTTGAAGGAGGATCGCATCCTCCAAGGCAATGCAAATGCGTCTTTGGTCTTCTCCCGAAATACAAATTTTTGTCAACAATGCGGTCACCCTCTCCAAATGCAGTGCGACCGTATTGACTCTTAGACCAAAAACCCTCTAAAAGGAGTCCCATTTGACCCCCCCAAAGGTTTACCCAACAATCGGGGATGATCCTATGATCAAAACAAAGTCAAAACAAGTCTAAATTAACGGTCGCCAGAATAAGTGTAACGAAGGTCAAACGAGAAGAACGCCAAGGCAAGTGATCAAGGCATGATCTAATGATCAATAGTATTGAACCCTAAACATGTTAAGAGTCCAGGTAAAGTTCTCTAGCATATAACTAACGAAAATGAACAATGACGGCGCGTAACATACGTAGTCGAGAATCTAATGACGTCGAGTCGCACAATTGCAACTCTAACACGCTAACGAACATGAACCGACAACTCAAGGGTATTGGCCTTACCATAGCCTACCCACACACAAGAAGTAACGCATGATAAGTCTATCGTGTGGGCAAGACAAATATACGAAGTTTCCAGGCATTACAATGGTGGTGGCGTGTCTATAAATGATGGGTTTTGTAAATGAGTGTCTTTAAAGGAAGAAGTGAGGAATTGCAAAAAGTAAATAAAAATTAATTTTTTGGTTTAATGGAGGAATTTGATAAGGTAGTGGTGGTAATGGTGATAGTGAAGGTGAATGATGAGGTTGATGGAAGAAAGTGAAGGTTAACACAATAAATTAAATAAATTATAATTTGGAGTAATACATTTTTTAAATATGAAACAGAGTATAATTTAATTTTGGATTATAGAAAAAATTATTTATTGATTTTTATTAAAAACATAATTTAAATACCAAATGGTAAACAAAATGATGAAATTATAATCAAATCTCACTTTGCACCCCAAGCGAAATGACAAAAATAATCCTCATGTGACATTCACATGCCATATTCCATTACTATTTTTAATGCCCATGAGCGGGAGAGGACGAAGTGGGACAATTAGCAAAATTGAGTATGAAAGAGAGACACTTAATAGGTTGGGAAAAGACATTATTAGAGGTATATGAAAAATGTAACTATAATAACAGATTTGTTGGTGAAAATCGAGATATTAAGTAAATCTGTAGCATGTTTAGTAATTACCTATAAATATGTGATGACCTGACCCGGACTCCGAGGAGGAATCGCAAGTCAAGTTGTCCAAATAGGACTGCAATTCATGCAAGGACTCAATTATAGAAAACGACGTGACGCAACTTTGTAGACGTAACACGACTCGGCACCAAAAGGCTGGAAATTTTTTTAACTTTTTAAACCTGATATAACAGTTAAGGACAAGTAAACCAAATCATCGGCGACTTTACAACTGAAACCCAACACTAAACGGTTTATAACAAGAGCTAATCAAGTGCTCAGCGGAAGATTTAAAACATAGTGAACCAACTACAAAACTATACAAGGCTCGGCGTACATGCGTCGACACTCAAAAATAGAATACAATGGCTACGAGTTATAAATGTAAAGACAACAAGTTCAAGTTTCCCAAAAGCGAAGTCTACATGACTTGTTATATCCAATAACAACCTTGTTACGAGCGATCTCGGACAAACACAAACTCAGCAACACCTCAACGGGAAGGACCTGGTTGGCTCGGATCTAAAGCAGTAAAAGGGAGGGGGTAAGTTATAAAGACTTTGTAAGCTAACAATTATGCATGTCATGGCATCATACAACATACATAACAAGATAGCAAGATATCATCATTAATATCAAGTCAATCAAAGCATTCATTCATATAAACACTTAGTTCATATATCCATGGTAGCATGTTGGTTTCACATAAGTACTATAAAGTAAACCACATATAAAGAGGATATGTTATACAAGCTACTTTATCGTGCCAAAGGTACCCGTGCTTGGGGTATCAAAGTGTTGAGAACACCTCGATCATATAGACATGCCGATGCGCACCTATTGATTATGTCAAAGGGGCTACTTCCCCACTATGGCCCACAGAGGAGGGGTGTGTGATAAATTCGGTATGACAACCCATCACTATCACAAATCTCATGACTCGTGACGGTGATGCATTGTCTCACCATCGACTCAACCAAATATGCCAGCTGGACTAATGCAATGCCAAGTAGATGTTTATTCGTCATTTAAACCAAATAAGGAACAAGTTCGAGAAGAGCGAACTCATTCAACAAGTAGGTGTTTACTTATCATGGAATCAAATAGGAGTTTGACAAGAGCGAATTCAACATGTCAAATACGTACATCACTTTACAACATGCTCTCGATTATGCATATCTTGACACAATCATATAAATCACATAAGAACTTCATTGAGTCTCATAAGTGCATACATCAAGCATGCACTTCAATTAATCCCAATGTCTCGTAAGCTACTATATTAGTCTAACGAACTACAAACATCGTAGGGATTGAAAGTGGAGCCGGTATTGTTCAATAGCTCGCTAAACTTAACTCCGATGAGTCATTTCTATAATATCAACCTTAAAGAGGATAAATGTTATATGCATTCCAATACTCTTTCCTATATTCTCCATTCAATTAGAACAAAATAACCATGCCATTCATGACTTTAGCCTATCCATAATCCAATTCTCTAGTTTGAAACCCTAGCATAGTTGATTCCATTAAACATACAATTGAAAGGAATTCTTTCACAAGAGTTGTTCCTGAGCACATTGAGAACACAATTCATGCTTTACTCAAAGTCAAATTAATAACTTAACATGGAAACCCCAAGAATTTACATATTTTTAACAGGTTGAAATGAATATTTCTACTTTACTAGAAGTTTTCCTAAGCATGTTTAGAACAACTATAATGAAGGAATCATGTCATTTTATTGAACATACAAAGGCTGGGAATTGAGAGCTTATCTTAAGCCTAAGATTAATGGATGAAAGCACAAACAAATCAAGGATATTAGTAGAGGAGGGAAAGGGCTTTGAAAGGGCGATCTTGGATCGCCAATCGGGTTACCGAAGCTCCGGCAAATGATCACACAAGAAGGGAGGCTTCACAAACTCTCTATTGGCTTCTAAGTCCAGAAAATTTAAGGTTGAAGACAATGGAGGCTGTCAAGGGAATTAAATAGGTGCAACAAATCCATAATCCAAGTGAAGGTGGTTTATAAGGCTTCTAATTGGTCAATACATGGAAGCCTTTGATTAAATAACCATCCAAAGGCTAGCAAGGGTGTGACTTGAGTCAACAAGTGTATGCTAGGCCAAATAGGTCGACTAAGGGTCAAGGGCAAAGGGGACAACAACCAAAACACTCAAAAAATCCTGTAGGTGTGATTTCTGGATAAAGCGGTCGCTTCACTTATTGTAAGGGTAAAATAGGCCATGCCTATTTTTACTTGTTTCACATTTCTTGGTCAAAATATGATTTTTGTTAAGTGTGTATTAATTTAGGAATTAGTATTTTTTATTAGATTTAGTTTTGGTATTTTTGGTATTATAATCTTTACTAGATTTCGGGTGCATCATATTTGGTAATAAAATCTTAGCATAAATCCTAGTTATACCAAGATTCTTGAGTTCTTTCATGTTTGGTAACAAAATATCACAAGAATGGTAAGTTGATAATCTTTCCTTGTACCTAATCCTTTTTCTTGTAGTAGTTGGTCTCTTTTGTGTGATGTGCAGGGTATCGCAACTATATATTCAGGAGCTGGGATTCGGGTTTAGTACTGAGCTTGAGAGAGAGAACAAAAAGACATACAGCTGTAATCTGAAGCTTGGTGATTTAGAAGCAGTTTTCAGACCAAAAGATCAACAGTCTATTTGCTACTGGTGATGTTATAACATCAGCAATCACATTGAAGTTCTGAAACTGTTTTTTTGTCTTCCTGTTTTGTTCAAAGGAGGCTGATTTTGTTTCTTCCCACGTTTTGTTTAACTTGTTTATGTGGGATTTTTGTTCTCCAAGATTCATTGTCTTGTGAGAATATTTTGTGTGTGATTTCACAAGTATTTTTGTGTAAAACGATTATTCTTTTAGTGAAATCTGTGTGGCCTTGAGGCTAGGTCTACAAGTGGTAACTTGTAGATTGTGTTTGGTAAAACTTGAGTTCAATTTTTCTGTTTTTTGTTCTTTTTAAACCTTTTATCCGCTGCTACTATTCTTTGTTGTCCATTGTGATTCTCATTGTAGCTACAATCGCAGCTACATTGGAAATCACTTTGGTCTCTCTAGAGAATCCGGGCTATTGTGTTCTTTCACTTATGGACCATGCGAGCGCATGGTCCAGATTTTCAAGGTTGGTGCTCTCAGCACTGTCACACGGGCCCATGTTTAAAAACCAATGCGAGCGCGTGGTTCATGTCTTAAAGTGCCTTAAAACTTGTTCTAAATGGTCTCAAACTCATGGATAATCATTTTAAGGTGTAACCCAACTCAAAACAAATCGGAAACACTCCCGAACAACATTCAAAACAAGTGAAATTAAGGCTCAAAACACGCGACGAATGTCACACGAATCAATCGCGAATCAAATACAAATCAAACTAAGATAACTTTAACATCAACAAGGATGATTTAAACATGAATATGACTAGTACACTTAGTATAGAACTCAAATCAACTTCTCACATGTTGAAAACACAAGCAATACAACCAACGAAGGCAAACCCGAGAAACCCTAAGATTCAAAAGAACAAACGAAGCAACAATTCCTCTAAACTCTTAACCAAGCATACAATGAACAAGATTAAGGTTATAAGACATACAAGAAAGGTACTAAGACTCCAATGGGACTTAGTTAAGTGCTATCATGCTAAGGTAAATACTTGAAGCATTAACGACAAAGCATGCAACACATATAAGGCATACAAGCGACTATGATTGTAATCAACCTAATGTAAGTGTGGCATAAACAATATGAACTCCCTAACATGGGAAGGCATATGATAAGCAAGTTATAATGATGTTATACATGTAATGGGTTTGTGTTCTCACATCTTTCCCCACTTAAAGGAATTTAGTCCTTAAATTTATACTAGTCATCTCAAACAAGTAAGGGTATTTCTCCCTCATATCAAGCTCAGTCTCCCACGTGGCTTCCTCAATATCATGATTCTTCCACAAGACCTTCACTAACGGAATCCGCTTAGTCATCAAGATTTGCTCTTTGGTATCAAGAATCCTCATTGGCTTCTTAACGTAAGATAGATCGGGTTCAAAGGTAATCTCATCATAACCAAGAACATGTGATTCGTCTTTCAAGTACTTACGAAGCATCGAAATGTGAAATACATCATGTATACCTGATATAGACGGTGGTAACGCAAGCTGATAATCCAAAGAGCCAATCCTCTTTAAGATCTCAAGCGGACCAATGAATCTCGATGAAAGTTTTCCTTTCTTCCCAAACCGCTTAGTACCGCGTCGGGGTGATACTTTCAAAAACACATAGTCACCAACCTGAAACTCAAGATCTCGTCTCTGATTGTCAGCATAACTTTTCTGTCTACTCTGAGCTGTACGCAATTTGTCTCTGATCAGTTTCACACTCTCAGTCAACTGTTGTACCATCTCCAAACCCCATAACTTAGCTTCACCAACCTCATCCTTGCAAATCGGTGAATGACACTTATGCCCATACAAAGCCTCATAAAGAGCCATCCCAATGCTCGATTGATAACTGTTATTATACGTAAACTTGGCCAATGGTAGATATGAATCCCAACTACTCTTGAAATCCATAGCACATGCACGTAACATGTCCTCTAAAATCTGAATCAATCTTCCGGACTGACCACCCGACTATGGATGAAAAACAGTACTGAAGTTCAGCTTCGTACCCAAAGCCTCCTGCAACGAATGCCAAAACCTAGAAGTGAACCTGGGATCCTGATAAGCTTGTAATTTTCCTTTTATTTTCATTATTTTTCAGAATTTTATTGACAAGTTTGAGCTTTAGTTAATAATTAATTGCATTTGAGATACTATTTTATGTATTTTGTGCTTCATGTAGGTATCTCAAAGATATTCGAGATTTTATGGCTCAATACGTGCAAATGGGGGCAATTCTGGGCTTCAATGTTAAGTTTTGATACTTGTCGTTAGGGTCCGTTAAAAGTTTTTAGGCAAAGCAGTCCTAACGGAGGCTAACGAGACTAACGGAGGACTTAGTTGCAAAGCCTGGGAGCAGAGGGTCTTCGGCAGCCGCATTCTAGAAGGTAGGGGCACCGAAGTAAGTCCCTAAAATACAGGGGAGGCCGACGCCAATGCAGGAAAGTGGCTCCCTGTTGCGCTGTCGATCCCCAGCTCTGCCACGCGTCACTCTCTCCACCAAGCGGATGACCCGCGTGTCCCTGCTACTGGATCGGATCCTGCCTGCGTTCTGCCTGCTCCAACCGGCCCACCTACCACCCTTCCAGCCCACTTCACCTCACAGCTCATGCCCCGTTTCCCTTAAATGACCCGCGACCCCTCTCCTTGGTTGCCCCATGACCTAGCGTGACCCAGCCCCCCTTTTCTTCTCTCAAATTGCCCCTAAATCTCCCTTGCTCTTCCCATTTTGCCTCTGGCAGCCCTCCTCTCATTTTCCCTTTGTTTTTATCCATTCCACCCGACCATTTTAATGAAGCAGCCACCATTTTTAGGGCAGCACCCCTAAAACTTTTCCCAATTCCATTTATCCACTTCTCCACCTCTCCACCCAAATTAAAAATGCATCCATTTTGAAGGCTTGAAGCATCAAATCAAGGGTCAAAGGAGCAAGATTAAGTGAAGTCAACCAAAAATTTCAACTTCAATTGGTTTAATTCTTTCACTTTATTATTTTTTATATTGTGTTAATTTTTGGAGAAACTTTACATTTATCTTGATATCTTGATGATGAGCTAATTACATTTTTGGATTGTGATTATTATCTATGTTGAATGTGATGTTTTAATTTAATTTTTCTCTATATGAAGTATTACTCATATTTTTTTGGTCATTATCATTGTGTGCTTAATGCTTTTAATGAAGTCATTAATCATTAAATGAACCCTAGAATGATAGGATACGAAGCGAAAGCCCTTCCTATTATTTCAAAAATTGTGATAATTGTTTACGTCTCTAAAATACATTGATTGTCGAAGGCCGTAAATAGTCATTAGGTGCTTGATCTACCATGCTGTTATTTTTTCCCCTATGTTATGTGTTGCGATGATATGAGCCCGTAGCAAGGATAAGTGATAGCTAGGTTTGCTATACGTAGTGAAAGCTCGCAGAAAATATCAGTGTGCACCCGACTACCAAAAATTTGTGTTAAGAAAAATATAAAGAGCTAAATTAAACATTGGCTAGACTAGAAATATTGCAATCCTACTTTTTAACATTGATTTGATGTCGCCGCCGTTTCATTATCGCGTTTATTTAATTTACTTTCTTGCTTTTATTTTGTTTGTTTTATTTTTATTTAGAATCATATTTTCATTAGCTTAGATAAAATTTGGTGTGCCCAATTTTAGTACTTATGATTTATTTCTAAATCTATCCTCGTGGGATCGACTCGTACTTACAAACTTTATTACTTAGCTCTTTATACGTAGCGAAAACTCGTAGCAAATATTAGTGTGCACCCGACTACCAAAAATTTGAGTTAAGAAAAATATAAAGAGCTAAATTAAACATTGGCTAGACTAGAAATATCGCAATCCTTCTTTTTAACCTTGATTTGATGTCGCCGTCGTTTCATCGCGTTAATTTAGTTTACTTTCTTGCTTTTATTTTGTTTATTTTATTTTTATTTTGAATCATATTTTCATTAGCTTAGATAAAATTTGGTGTGCCCAATTTTAGTACTTAAGATTTATTTCTAGCTCTATCCTCGTGGGATCGACTCGTACTTACAAACTTTATTACTTGATACAACCGGATAATCTTGCCCGTGTTGTGTTCGCGCTCATCAAGTTTTTGGCGCCGTTGCCGGGGATAGTTCTGTCTTTTTGAGGAGGGTTGTATCAAGTAAAAAAGGGGCTGCTCCCATACTATCCTTCTCACATACGAGATTTTTTTGAGTGTTTTGGCTATAGACCCTTGTGCCCTTGCCCATGGCCGTCCTTAGTGACTTGAAGCCACCTTTGTTGACTCTCCTACATCTTAAGTCATACATATTTACTATCCTCAAGTCATACATATTTCGTTGTTTCCAACTGCCAATATCATATTAATCTTATGTTCTGCCAATATCATATTAATCTTATGTTATTTGGTCATTTATATTGAACCTTTACTTACATCAGAACTTAATCAAAGCTAGTTTCTTCTTCCTTACTAGGTTTACCTATGCTTTTCTTAGCACCGAAGATGCATATTTTGGGGCTTGCGCATCTCATATTTGTTCTGATCGTTGTAGTTAGTGCCGTTAATCTGGTAAGCGCATGAATATTAACAAAGCATCAAATATATGCAAGTAAATTTCTTCGTGTTTTAATTAATACTTCTCCCTTGGTATGTGCTTAACCCTGCTTTGAGAGAAAATATTGGTTAGTTATGAATAGTATGTATGTATAGTGTCAGTATGGAACCAAATCAGAATGAAAGTGTAGGTGATAACAAATGTCACTAGTGCTTTACGAGGCCTCCTTACTCGTGTCATAGGCACAGTGTCAATATCGAATCAGATCAATGCATGCTCAAGGCCATTTCGACCTATTTTTTATCAATGCTTTGGCCCAAAATAATGTTATTTTTGGTCTTTTTAAGAAAGATAATAGTCCCTCCGTCCCAGATAAATATTCATATATTCTATTTTTGAATTTCTCAACTAGTATTCCTAAAGATTTTAAGATAGTAAATGTTATACCATTCTTCTCATTGTACCCTTAAAGTGTCATTTAATATCAATATGGTATATCCTAAAAATCTACTTATTTAGAATAGTAAGACTCAATTAATGTTATTCTTAACCACCTTTTGTCATATAACCAATAAAAATTAATGAGAAAGAGATGGATATTATCCTCTCAATACATTTTAACAACATATTATTAATTGTGTTTCTTAATTTGTGTGTTTTGTCAATGAGAAACATTTATCTGGGATGGATAGAGTAATAAATATTGATTTGGAATTATTAAATTATGAGGTGTAAATTTGTAATTTGTTAATGGACCTATAGAGTATTGAGCTATTGACCATTTTTACTTAGTTTTAAACTTTGAAACGATATTAAATTGTTGATTTTACTTTTAAAATTTAAGCTTATAATGTTATCATTCATTTTAAATTATTTGATGATATTTACTATTAGTATATTTGAAGGTTTAATGCTTGTTAATTAGGTTATATTAAGAAAAATAACAAAAACAAGGTAATTATGCCTAATTCTACGCCTCCATCTAGACCCTGCCTAGGCGCCTTAGTTAGCACCGATTTGATGCCTCTCACCTAGTAATTTTTAGAACACTGATTTTAAGTATTCAATTGCCTAGATCGTGCGTTCTAACATACATTCGATCTGTTCCTAAATAGTTGTCATCCATTCCTCTTAGTGTGTTCCAAAATATTCCCGATTCTAAACTTTCCTTATCGGAAAATAGTTTTATGAATTTGTCATTACTTTTTCCATCTAATTTAATTAAAGCTACACATACAATGACTTTCCTTAATCTGTGTATTCAATCAAATATGATAATTATTTCGGAACGAAGAGAGTATATGAAACTTCATTCGATAGTGTAAATTTATTTAGAAAAAAAAAATACTTCACTCGGTTCTAAAAAATTGTTTGACCAAATGCGTAGATTAAAATAACTAATCGACTCTATTACAAATGCTAAATTATGTATTTTGTTTTCCAAATAAACATGTGAGGGTGGGGTCATCATTAAAATAGAAATAAAATTGAGGATAATATGGTAAATGCAACATTCAAAAAAGAAAATATTAGAAAGTGGATAAAAAAATTTGGAACAGCCTAAAAAGAGATAATTTTTTTAGGAACGGATAAAATACACAACATACGGAAAGTATTATCTTTGAAACTAGTAATCTATCCTTGTGGTGCATAAACTGTATCAGAAATCTAAAAAGAATTACTCCCTCCGTCCCTAGATTATCGTCCTCCTTTCCTTTTTCGTCCGTCCCAAAATAATTGTCCACTTTGAAACTTACCTTTTTAAAACATCACTTTTACCACTTTACCCTTACTTTTTCACTTTACTTTAATTATGGGCCACATATACATAGACATTAAAGGAAACTACACATTAAACCAATATAAATAATCAAGTCAATTACTTTTTCTTAAACTGTGCGCCGGGTCAACCCAGACGATTATTTAGGGACGGAGGGAGTACTTTTTAGTGACCGCAATATATGTGATGGTTAAACAAAAAATTAAAACATAAAGATAAAAATAATAAAATGACGTTAAATCAATATAAAAAAATTATTCACTATTGAAATATTTACAATATTGGTCATAATATCTTATTCCTAAAAATTAATCAATGCATTCTTTTTGTAGCGTTTGCAATATAGACATACATAGAATATTATATATATATATATGGTGCAAAATTCTGAAATATCAACGTAACCTCTTAGTTTTTGAAAATTGCAGCGCCACTCCTCATGTTTATATATGCAGAATGTTAATTTTTACTATTAACAGTGTCATTTTGTAGTATAAAATGTGTCACTTTTGGTCTTAAAAGTGTCACTTTACCTTTTTAATGAAAATTATAATTTTTTTCCCTTAAAAAGTGTTACTTTTTGGGCTTAAATGTGTCACTTTTAGTCTTAAATGTGTTACTTTTATTTTGAAAAGTGTATTATTTTTTTATAAATGAAAACTATTACGTTTAACATTAAAGTGTTAGTTTATAGCATTAAATGTGTTACTTTTGACCTTATTAATAAAAAAAGTCAGTATTGTCCTTAAAAGTGTCACTTTTTAATATTAAAAATGTCACGTTTTAGTTAGAGCTGTCAAAATGGGTTATTTCATTTGGCGGGGCAGTAACATGATAAAAATACCCATCTTTTAGGTGGTCCAAGCCACTTTAGGCGAGCACTTCAAGCCATTTGGCTCAAAAAGTGGCGGGCCTAAAAAAAACCCACCCTTTTTAAAATGTGACTAGTTTTAGTATTAATTGTATCACTTTTGGTAGTGACCATTAGTTTTAAAGTGACACTCTTTAGTATTAAATGTGTTACTTTTTAGTATTATAAGAGTGTTATTATGTATTTTAATGAGAATTATTATAAATATCCATTTATAGTGTCACTTTTAACCTTAAAATGTGTCACTTTTAACTTTTAAATGTATTACATTTGGTTTTAGATATGGCACTTAAAGTTTCTTATTAATGAGCAATAAAAATTAATTTTGTGGTGTGCTAGACTCAATGCAAAGACCCACCGGCCAAACTTTAAATATCAACTCTAGGCCATCTTGGCTAACTTATTATTATGATGTTTTGTAATATGTTTTATTTATTTATTATGACCAATGAATTGTTAAATTAGGCTTCCGTCCTATACAAGTTTTTACCTTTACAATAATAATTAAACTTGTGGCACTTTGTGCTTTGTAGGACATTTTAAAAATAAAATCCACTCAAGCTACTTATTTCCATGTCATTATGGTTAAATAGGAGATAGATGAATCTCGTGCCTAGTAACACACCTATACACAACACTCACAGATGAATCTCGTGCCTAGTAAACATGGTGCATTGTACAATCGTCAACATATTGTCCAAAATGTTTAAGCAATTACTATATAAACGCATATTAATTAACCGATTTATTTTTTTTTTTTTGTGAAATTCATATTTCATAAATATTATACAATTCATGTCACCCCTATATCTAGAGATGTTAATAGGGTCGAAAACCGTAGGTCCGAACCGAAACCGTTAGGTTTGAAATTTTAGATGGACCGTTTAAGCCGGGTCGTTTAGGAACCGAAATCGTTAGGGTCAGACCGAAAACCATTAGGGTTGAACCGGAAGCCGACTTGCATACGGTTTAGTATAGTTAGTAATATACGAGATGTGTATAATACCGAAAACCGTTAGGGTTGGATCGATTAACAACTTTAATTTAGTTAGTATAATATACGAGACGTGTATAATACGCTAAAATAAGCGTACAAGCCTCGAAATTGGGAAAAATGGACAAGTTTAATAATTGGCTGGAAACCGCAGGTTTGAACCGAAACCAACAGGGCCAGATCGAAACCGTTAGGTTTTTGACCGGACAACAGTGATAACCGGCTAAAACGGACCTATTCTGGACCCGAAACCGTTAGGGTTGGACCGATTAACATCTCTACCTATATCTAGTCCATTTTATCATTTGTATTTTTATATTTATAAGCAAAAGAAAGAAGACCTATGATTTTATTTTCCTTTTAGCTGTTTTATTCCTTGTGTATATAAAATCATTTATTTCTCGATGTTGATTACATAATATTTTTTCAGGAAAACCAAAAAAAATTACAAAGGGAAACAATAATTAGTAAATATGAATATCTTTTTAAATTTTTAAATAAGGTAGGTTGGAAGGACAATTGTGTTAAGACATTGATTAACTTAATTAAATTTTGATGAATGTAGTTGGTAAGCAAATATAGTAGTGGAAATAGATCTCTTTTTCATTAATTAAGATATAAGATTGGAAAACTTGCATTCTAGAAACCAAAACAACACATACAATGGAAAAAATGACATGAAAACCTATGAGATGAAAATATCAATCTTGGAGAAATTGACATTCGATTCTCTCTATCCAAAGCTTTTTCGCTGGGAGGTCATGCCCAATTTTATAGTTGTGTTGAGCTAGCATTCCAAGTATAGGCAAGCCTCCCATCTCAGGAGTAACTTTTTTACTAGCCAAACAACTCATACCAGCATGCCTGGTCTGAAATATACTTGCTGCCTCTAGCACCAAATTTGCCCCATAGCTCTCATCTCCAAAATGCAATGTCACCAATGGAAAATCCTTGAAATCTCGTCGCAGATCTGCATCATAACACATTAGATCATAATAGAGGTGCATTTTTCCTTCTTGTACTCTTATAATTTCTTTCTTAAGTTGTTCATAGGCGTCTCCCATAAGATACGTCATTGACGATCCACTATTGATTATCATTTTTATCTCGAGTGCTTCTGGCATTATGTCCAAACCATTATCCCCAACACTGATACCTTTGAGTGTAACATAGTAGAATCCATCCGTTTCCATGGGTGTCGAAAAGCCATCAAGTCTTGCCATTTCTCGTAGGACCATCAAGTTGTTAGGGTTAAAGGGGTCGGTCATACTCCCTATACAATAGGAGAATTTCGAATTTATTGTCCCTAAGGAAACCACATTCGGTGCAAGTCCTAGAATCCCGTGTATGCCTGCTAAATCCAACCATTCTAGACTCTCCACATAACCGAATGGTATGTTAGGGACATTTACAAACCCCTCGTCAGATGTTAGGAAGGTAAATGTCTCGCTTGAAAGAGTTGCATAACCTTGTCCCGAATCACCATATTTTAACAAGAAAATACATCTTCTATTGGAATTACAACGGACGGCTATCCCGTCACAATATTTGGAGGAGCAACTTAAATATTTAAAGGTTGATGAATAGACTGTATCATATAATGGCATCATCTCATCTTCACAGCCATCACAACCAACGGAACGCACCACTGTCAATCTGGTCCCAGTATCCATTATTAGAAGCTGGAGAAGGGGAGGTTGGCCAATCAATACATTAACCAGAAAAATTCCTTCTCTCTTGTTAGGCAAAGTTTGAGCTCGAACATCATTATCAGATGAATCCATAGTCAAAGGCGGGGGGATTACTGAATGACGATGTATAAGTTTTTGTAGAAATTGTAGGTACTACAAAAATTGAGGTGAAAACGAATAGAGATTGGATACTAAACGACGTGCTTTTAAAAATCAATAGCATGCAGGTTGAATTATAAAAAAAAAAAAGTGACACCATTACTTATGTGACATCATTAAATTACAATTTATACAAAAAGTGACATCATTACTCGTGACTTTTTGAACATCATCACGATAGTACATTTCAATGCATATCTTTAAGTTTTCTTTTCTACATAAATTTGTTTGTTAATTTATAACCATTATTAAAACATAAAAATAATTGTCATCCATGTGACCACTTTATATTCATTCTATCAACATTTTGACTTTTTGCTCCCAACTGACAACGTTGACTCACTAATTTGTGTTTATATTTATATCATAATCATATATTTCTTCAATACGATTTTTTCTATTGATGTTTAAAAGCACATCTTTCAATATATAATCTCTATTAGTTTTCACTTCAATTTTTGTAGTACCTACAACTTCTACAAAACTTATACATCGTCATTCAGTAATCCCCCCACCTTTGACTATGGATTCATCTGATAATGATGTTTGAGCTCAAACCTTGCCTAACAAGAGAGAAGGAATTTTTCTGGTTAATGTATCGATTGGCCAACCTCCCCCTCCCCAACTTCTGATAATGGATACTGGGAGCAGATTAACCTTGTCTCGAATCACCATATTTTAACAAGAAAATACATCTTCTATTGGAATTACAACGGACGGCTATCCCGTCACAATATTTGGAGGATGACTTAAATATTTAAAGGTTGATGAATAGACTGTATCATATAATGGCATCACCTCATCCAAAGCTTTTTCGCTGGGAGGTCATGCCCAATTTTATAGTTCTGTTGAGCTAGCATTTCAAGTATAGCCAAACCTCCCATCTCAGGAGTAACTTTTTTACTAGCCAAACAACTCATACCAGCATGCCTGGTCTGAAATATACTTGCTGCCTCTAGCACCAAATTTGCCCCATAGCTCTCATCTCCAAAATGCAATGTCACCAATGGAAAATCCTTTAAAATCTCGTCGCAGATCTGCATCATAGCACATTAGATCATAATAGAGGTGCATTTTTCCTTCTTGTACTCTTATAATTTCTTTCTTAAGTTGTTCATAGGCGTCTCCCTTAAGATACGTCATTGACGATCCATTATTGATTATCATTTTTATCTTGAGTGCTTTTGGCATTATGTCCAAACCATTATCCCCAACACTGATACTTTTGAGTGTAACATAGTATAATTCATCCGTTTCCATGGGTGTCGAAAAGCCATCAAGTCTTGCCATTTCCCATAGGACCATCAAGTTGTTAGGGTTAAAGGGGTCGGTCATACTCCCTATACAATAGGAGAATTTCGAATTTATTGTTCCTAAGGAAACCACATTCGGTGCAAGTCCTAGAATCCCGTGTATGCCTGCTAAATCCAACCATTCTAGACTCTCCACATAACCGAATGTTATGTTAGGGACATTTACAAACCCCTCGTCAGATGTTAGGAAGGTAAATGCCTCGCTTGAAAGAATTGCATAACCTTGTCTCAAATGACCATATTTTAACAAGAAAATACATCTTCTATTGGAATTACAACGGACGGCTATCCCGTCACAATATTTGGAGGAAGACTTAAATATTTAAAGGTTGATGAATAGACTGTATCATATAATGGCATCACCTCATCTTCACAGCCATCACAACCAACGGGGCGCACCACTGTCAATCTGCTCCCAGTATCCATTATCAGAAGTTGGGGAAGGGGAGGTTAGCAATTCGATACATTAACCAGAAAAATTCCTTCTCTCTTGTTAGGCAAGGTTTGAGCTCGAACATCATTATTAGATGAATCCATAGTCAAAGGCGGGGGATTACTGAATGACGATGTATAAGTTTTGTAGAAGTTGTAGGTACTACAAAAATTGAGGTGAAAACGAATAGAGATTAGATAGTGAAAGATGTGCTTTTAAACATCAATAGAAAAAATCGTATTGAAGAAATATATGATTATGATATAAATATAAACACAAATTAGGGAGTCAACGTTGTAAGTTGGGAGCAAAAAGTCAAAATGTTGATAGAATGAATATAAAGTTGTCACATGGATGACAATTATTTTTATGTTTTAGTAATGGTTATAAATTAATAAACAAATTTATGTAGAAAAGAAAACTTAAAGATATGCATTGAAATGTACTATCATGATGATGTTCAAAAAGTCACGAGTAATGATGTCACTTTTTATATAAATTGTAATTTAATGATGTCACATAAATAATTTGTGTCACTTTTTTTAATAATTCGACTTTTTGCATCTATTGATTTTAAAAGCACGCTTTAGTATCTACAATCTCTATTCGTTCACCTCATTTTTGTAGTACCTACAATTTCTACAAAACTTATACATCGCCATTCAAGAATCCCCCGCCACTACGGATTCGTCTCGATAATGATGTTCGAGCTCAAACTTGCTGGCTACAAGAGAGAAGGAATTTCGGTTAATGTATTGATTGGCCAACCTCCCTCTCGGCAGATCTTTGAGCAGATGGCGGTGTGCGTTCGTTTATTGAGCAGATGAGATGATGCCACTATGATGCGATCTGATTCATCAACGCCTTAAATATTTAATTGCTGGCCAGATATTGTGACCTAGCGCGTCCGTTAATGGCAATGAAGCTGTATCGTAAAATTGATGAACGGGACTGGTGGACATTAAGCGGGCTTTACCTTCCTAACATCGACGAGGGGTTTGTAAAACTTCGACCGGTTATGTGGAGAGTCTAGAATGGTTGGATTCTAGATACTTTAGGACTTAGACAATGTGGTTTCCCAGGGACAATAAATTCGAAATTATAAGGAGGCACTGCCCCTTTAACTGACTTTGTTGGTCTAGGAGAAATGGCGATGGCTTTTCGACTCCCATGGAAACCATGGATTCTACTATGTTACACTTACGTGTTGGGGATTGGTTTGCATAATGGCGTAAACTGATAATCAATGAATTAATATCGTCATATCTTATGGGAGGCATGAACAACTTAAGAAAGAAATTATAAGAGTACAAGAAAGAAAAACCTTTATTATGATCTGTGTGATCTTGAGATCTGCGGCAAGATTTTCCATTGGTATTGCATTTTTGGAGATGGTATGTAAATTGGTGCTAGGCGCAAGTATATTTTCCGGTGCATCTTATGTGAGTTGTTTGGCTATTAAAAAGTTACTCTCAGAGA